>CM065591.1:182457587-182679127 GCA_033119425.1 Bufotes viridis
CGGTCTTTGGAGTACTCAACCAACATGGCCAGTGCTGATGATGCCGTTGTTAGCATTACAATACCCCTTCTACAGTATGTCTCCTTGAAAAAAAATATTATGGCATGATGGAAGAGGATGCGACACAGGAGGAGGAAGAGGGGGCATTTCACAGGGTTTCAGGTAGGTCATACAAAGTGGCTCAGAGGGTGGGTTCCTGCACCAGCAAAGGCCAGGTACACATGTGGACAGCCAAGGCACATTTATGGAGGACGAGGAGGAACCGGTTTCACTGCAGGGTGGCACCCTACGCAGCTCAGGGCCATCACTGGAGCGTGGCTGGGGGGGATACGGACAACACAGACGATACACCACCTACAGAGGACAGCTTATCTTTACCTCTGGGCAGCCTGGCATACATGAGCGACTACATGCTGCAGTGCCTGCGCAACGACGGCAGAGTTGCCCACCTTTTAACTTGTGCTGACTACTGGGTTGCCACCCTGCTGGATCCCCGGTACAAGGACATGCCCACCTTAATTCCCGCACTGGAGCGTGATAGGAAGATGCGCAACTACAAACACATGCTGGTAGACACACTCCTGAGGGCATTCCCAACTGACACGGGGGGACAAGTGGAAGCACAAGGCAGAGGCGGAGGAGGAGGAGGAAGAGGTCGCCAACGCAGCTGTGTCACGGCCAGCTCCTCAGACAGCAGGGTTAGCATGGCCGAGATGTGGAAAAGTTTTGTCACCGCGCCACAGCAAACTGCACCACCAGCTGATAGGGGACGTGTTAGCAGGAGGCAGCATTTCAACAACATGGTGGAACAGTACATGTGCACATGCCTCCACGTACTGACTGATGGTTCTGCCCCATTCAACTTCTGGGTCTCCAAATTGTCCACATGACCAGAGCTTGCCCTTTATGCCTTGGAGGTGCTGGCCTGCCCTGCGGCCAGTGTATTGTCTGAATGTGTATTTAGAATGGCAGGGGGCGTCATTACAGACAAACGCAGCCGCCTGTCCACAGCCAACATGGACAAGCTCCCGTTCATTAAAATGAACCAGGCATGGATCCCACACGACTTGTCTGTTCCTTGTGCAGAATAGACATTTATATTTTTTTTTTTGTTTCATCGCCTGCTGTATTGGTGGGAGACATTAACCTCTTTTTACTCTCAAATGACCGCCCCATTGTCTGGTTGTCAGGGGCCTATATTTCGTTTAATCGCTTGCTGCATTGGTGGGAGACATTAAACTCTTTATACTGTCCAATGACCTCTACATTGTCTGGTTGTCAGGGGCCTATATTTTGTTTCATCGCCTGCTGTATTGGTGGGAGACATTAAACTCTTTATACTGTCAAATGACCTCTACACTGTCTGGTTGTTAGGGGCCTATATTTCGTTTAATTGCTTTCTGCATTGGTGGGAGACATTAAACTCTTTTTACTGTTAAATTACCGCCCCATTGTTTGGTTGTAAGGGCCTATATTTCGTTTAATCGCTTGCTGCATTGGTGGGAGACATTAAACTCTTTATACTGTCAAATGACCGCCCCATTGTCTAGTTGTCAGGGGCCTATATTTTGTTTAATCGCTTGCTGTATTGGTAGGAGACATTAAACTCTTTTTACTGTCAAATGACTTCCCCATTTTCTGGTTGTCAGGGGCCTATATTTTGTTTTATCGCCTGCTGTATTGGTGGGAGACATTAACCGCTTTTTACTGTCAAATGACTGCCCAATTGTCTGGTTGTCAGAGGCCTATATTTCGTTTAATCGCTTGCTGCATTGGTGGAAGACATTAAACTCTTTATACTGTCAAATGACCTTCCCATTGTCTGGTTGTCAGGGGCCTATATTTTGTTTCATCGCCTACTGTATTGGTGGGAGACAATAACCTCTTTTTACTATCAAATGACCTCTCCTCTGTCTGGGTGTCAGGGGTCTACATAAATGATAATAGCCTGTTCCATTGCAGGTTGACCTGAGGCCTGTGTTGCTTTTACGGGACCGCTCTCCTCTTTGCGGGTGCAATGGTCCTGAATAAGTGAATGAGGCCTGTGGCACTATTGGATGAAATCAATACTGTTTTGGTATGATTGTAACTCTTCTCTTTGTGGATGCCATGGGTCTGAATCTGTGAATGAGGCCTGTGGCATTGCTGGGTGAAATCAATACTGTCTTGGCGGGATTTTAACTCTCCTCTTTGTGAGTCCCGTGGGCCTGAATGTTTGAATGAGGCCTGTGGCCCTGCAGGTAGACATGATTCCTTCTTGGCTGTGATGACAACTTCAACTCCCATGTATGGTTGCCATTGGCCTGAGTCTGTGAGTGAGGCCTGTGACACTGCTGGCAGACATGAATCCTTCTTGGCTGTGATGTGAACTTCAACTCCCATGTATGGTTGCCATGGCCCTGAGTCTGTGAATGAGGCCTGTGGCACTGCAGGCAGACATAAATCTTTTTTGGCTGTGATGAGAACTTTAACTCCCATAGCATTCCCACCTGACGCCACCCCAACCTCCTATTCCACCTGCTCCTCCAAGTTGCCAATTGATATTGGTTAATTTTTATTTATTTTATTTTAAGTAATTTTCCTATCCACATTTGTTTGCAGGTGATTTACCTACATTTTGATGCCTTGTGCAGCCCTCTAGCCCTTTCCAGGGCTATTTTACAGCCTTTTTAGTGCTCAAAAATTCGGATCCCCATTGACTTCAATGGGGTTCGGGTTCGGATTCGGATCCCGAACCCAAACATTTTCGTGAAGTTCGGTGATGTCCGCTCAACTCTAGTCTCAGATGATCATGGAGGTGACCATGCTAGATGTTAAGGTCCTGGGCTGGTGTGGTTTCATGTGGTCTGCAACTTCGTTAGCAGTGGTGCAGTGACCATCCATCTGCTCTGGAGCCCCATACGCAGTAGGGTTCGCTGAACTGTTGTTTTAGACACAAGTCTGGCAGCCCCCCTGGTTCATTTTGGTGGTGAGCTGCACCACTGTAGCATGTTACTCCACCCTCACTCACCTTTATAACCAACATTCACCTCTCACATTAATGGCACATGGTGTGCCACAGTTTCCATGTAGCTTATTCACAAAGGTGCCATTTGTCCACTCACGATACACTTTCACCATAGGATGACACAAAGAATACACAAGCTGTTTCAGGAACACTGCCACCCTTGGTCCAAAAGCCAATAATCATCCATTTTTAAAAACCTGATAAATTGCCCCTTTCCTCATGACTGCAATGAGGAATATGTGTGCAAACAGCCTACTGCACACCTTACATATCCACCAAGCATGCGTACAACATTCCTTCAAGAGCTATTTGACTGACAATTTCGTATCTTAGCGTTGATCATAAGAATCTGACTTGACTGTGTAAAAGGCATACATTTAAAATCAGAGAGTACAGCATGGAGTATGTGACAGCTTCACTTTAAAGCCCCATCCACACGACTGTATCCGTTTTATGATCTGCAAAATACGGACGCAGTCTGATGCCAACACATTGTTTTCAATGGGTCCATAGTCCGTATTGTGTATATCTATTCGCATAATGGACATACGCATACAGAAAGAACAGGGATGATCTGTGCTTTTCGCATCCGTATGTCCATCCAGCAAACTGATAGAGCATGTCCTATACTTGTCTTAAAAATGTGGACCACTGACCCATTGAAGTGAATGGGTCTGCAAAAAATGTGGATGCAACACAGACTGTGATTTGCAGGCTGCAAAGCAGATATGGTCGATTGCATGGGGCCTAAAGAGAAGCTTTTCTTTTAATGTTTCAATGCATCTATGAAAAATGCACGACATTGCCTATAGACGTACACACTCTCCATTGTGACAGACTGCAAACAAACCCTTCCCCTACTGCCATTCTCCATTCTGTCTGTCCCCTAATTCTTACTAACATACCTTTGGTAGATTCGCAAATTGTCGGGGACAGATACTGTAGATGGCAATATGACTTCAGAATTGGAGTATGTAAATGTGGCCATGTGGGTGACGCCCTTGTGTTCCTGTCTCTTACTTATCCCTGGATCACTTCCTATTTGAAGATGATTAACAGAACAGATCTGCTCTTTGGTCAGGCTGCTGACTGCTGTGGCCAAACTACAAGACCTGGTGACAGTTCTGCTTTTCTGTGAATAGTCATATATTCTGTTTAACAAAGTCTTGCTCCTGTTCAAGTCATGACGAATACACCCAAACCTTTACAGAGAGGTAGGTAGTCACTTTTATACAATCCTCCATAATTCATGATGTGAAATTAACAGGGTATTCTAGGATTTTGTAATTGATGTCCTATCTTCAGGATAGAGAGTCAATATCTGATCAGTGGGGTTCAACACTCAAAACCCCAGCTGATCAGCTGTGGCACTGTAGCTCCTGTGCCAGAAGTCAGCTCTGGAAACTGTGTAATGGACGGAGCTGGTTACAGCAGCACTGCTCCCATTCACTTTAGTGGGAGCTGTGCTGCAGTAACCAGCTCTGTCCAGTACACAGCTATGCTGAAACAGCTGATTGACAGAATCCTGAGGACAGCCCATGAATAACAAAATCCTGGAATACTCCTTTTAGGCTCATGTATAATGGACAACATAGCATTTACTGATGCAATCACAGTTTTCTGGCCTAGTTCCATTAAAACGTTGTCATTCATTTAAGGACCAAGAACTGTGGGTATGAAACTGTTTATTGTTAATGAAACCACAATCATATCTCAAAATAAGGGTCTGCCTGGGTGTTACCATTTTAGAGTGTGCCCCTGCACAGTGATACTAGAAACAGTGATTGGATAGCGTCGGACTGTACTGAGACACTGGTAACACCCGGATGGACCTTTATTGTAGACTGCTGGCAATTCATTCATAAGCTTCTAGTTGGGACAGCATAACATACAGTCCTAACAACCAGTGTTAGACTGGGGTGCCTAGGGCCACCAGTAAAATTTATTTTGGGGGCCCACCGTACGGCTACATTCAAATATTACCTGCTCACACAGCAGCAAGATGCTACCAGATGATTGAATATGGGGGTGCCAGCAGCAACACTGAAAAGGTAGGTCCTGGAGAAAAGAGGACACTGGTAGCTTTCCTCTATACCTAGAAGACATCTCAGCTCTGATGTGTCTATAATAATAAACTGGGGAGTTTCTTTAATAATCTATCAAGTATGTATGTGGTGCAGTAAGTCTACTGTGCTATGTGTCTAAAGGGCCCACGGGGGGATTCACCTGTAAGGCTGTGGGCCAGTCCGAGCCTGCTAACAACAGATGCTCCAGAAATGTTAATACATGAGAATGCAAGTAGTACGGTAACTGAATCAGACATGTCAGGAGAGGTGACACGTCTCTGATAGCGCACGGTATGGGAAAAGAAATAGCAATTATGGAATATGGTATCTACTGAGATATTAGAATCAGATACTTCAAGTCCTATAAGATTGGGCATCCATTGATTGGACAGATTTTTCTAGCACATATCACAGATGCTCAATCAGATTGCGATCTGGGGAATTTGGACAGCAAGTCAATACACTGAGCTCTTTGTCATATTCCTCAAACCAACTATCTTGGCAGTGAGGCAAAGCACATTCTCCTACTAGATAATGCCACTGGCATTAGCGATCACTGTTGTCATTAAAGGGTGTATTTGGTTAACAATGTTTAGGTAGGTGGAACATACCACCTACCTAAACATTGCAGACCAAGTACACCCTTTCATGACCTAAGCTTTCCCAGCAGAACAACTTCTTCCCACAGTGCACCGTGGTGTCGCCTCTTCCCCAGGTAAGTGATGCACACACTTGGCCATCCTCATGGTGTCTATATTAAAAGTTATTCCTCAATTCCTCAGACCAGAACACTTTCTTCCATTGCTCCTGGTCCCATTTTTATGTTCAAATGCCCATTATTATCATCTTTATCAGTGGACAGGGAACAGCATAGGCACTCTAATTAGTTTGCGACTACACAGCCACATATAGTATGCAGCAAGATGCAAAGCACTGCATTAAAGGGGTTCTGCACTTTGTTTAAGCTGATGTTCTATCCTCTGGATAGATCATCATCATCTGATCGGCGGGGTCCGACACCCGGGACCCCCGCCGTTCAGCTGTTTGAGAAGGTAGCGGCGCTCCAGCAGCGCTGCAGCCTTCTCACTGTTTACTGCCGGCCCAGTGACGTCACGACTTGTATCAATTGGCCTGGGCGGGGCTAAGCTCCATTGAAGTGAACAGAGCTTAGCCGCGCACAGGCCAGTTGATACTAGTCGTGACGTCACTGGGCCGGCAGTAACCAGTGAGAAGGCCGTGGCGCTCCTGGAGCGCCGCTACCTTCTCAAACAGCTGATCGGCGGGGGTCCCGGGTGTCGGACCCCTGCCGATCAGAAGATAATGATCTATCCAGAGGATAGATCATCAGTTTAAACAAAGTGCAGAACCCCTTTAACAGTTGCAATTCTTGTTACTTGCTTGCTTCTTCGCTTGCCATGTGCATCAATGAGCCTTAGGCACCCAAACTTCTGTCACCAGTTCATCAGTTGTCCTTTATTGGACTCCTTTTAATAGGTACTAACCACTGCATACCATGGACTCATCCCCAACAGGGTGTGACCTGAAGTCCTCATCCCCAACCCTACCATGAAAAAAATACCATATTTTCCGGCGTATAAGAAGACTGGGCATATAAGACGAACCCCTACTTTTCCAGTTAAAATATGGGGTTTGGGCTATACTCGCCGTATAAGACTACCCTTCTTCCAACGCACACCAAATAAAAATTAAACAGACGATCCGAGCATGAGAAAACCACTGAGAGCAGGGAGAGGGGGCTGCTTCAGGAGCGACTGGCTGGGATGCAGCGCACGGTGGCTCAGCTAGAGGGCGCCTGTCCCTGAAGCTGGAGAAGGACAGCTTCTCTAGTCCGGCTTGGAAGTAAAGAGGACCTTTCACTGGTCCAACGATTGTTAGATAACGATATATACCGTATGTGTAGATCGGCGCTCAGGGATAATAGTGAGTGCAAGGAAATCCCTGAGCACCGCTCTACACATACATATCATTATCTAACAATCATTGGACCAGTGAAAGGTCCTCTTAAGTTTAAGCACGCAGTATACCGGCGTACAAGACGACCCCCGACTTTTGAGGAGATTTTCATGTGTTAAAAAGTAGTCTTATACGCCAGAAAATACAGTATGTGGATGGACATTAAATATATTTGTACAAAATATACAGGAGAATACAGCAGCACATACCTAGTACAGTCACGTCTCCTCTGATGTAGACTCCTCAATATCTCGTCTCTGCAGGGTCACAGAAAAAATGTTCAGAGTCCTTACTTTATTATCATCCTGTCCCTCCTGGTGCCTCAATACTGTCATTCTGCTGCTATCCCGTGCTATATCAGACCTGCGGTTTGCAGCGCTTTGTGCGATCTCTGATCCCAGCGGTCTGTGACCGCGGAGATCAGAGGGTTAATGCTCCCAAAGTGTTTATTTTTAACCCCCCTGCAGCCCCCAATCATATTGTGGCTGCGGGGGAGCAGGGGGGGTGGTTTGCGGGCGGCGGGCGGGATCGCGATTGCGATCCCCCGCCCGCCTCCTCTGTAATGTTTCCCTGGTGTCTAGTGGATCTATCAGAGCGTCAGCACATTGCTGACACTCTGATAGAAACGGCTGGCATCTGTGCTTGATCAGATGCCAGCCGTTTAACCCCTTCCGTACCGCGGTCCGTATGACCGCGGTATGGAAGGGTTAACAGGGAGGGAGCTCCCTCCCTCTCCCATCGGGGGGCTGCTGTGCCTTTGCAGCCCCCCAACAGGATGGGATCGCAGAGGGAGGGGGCTCCACTCCCTCTCCTTCAATCACCCGCTGCCCTCTTATGGCAGCGGGTGATGGTTGCCATGGAGACAGGACGCTTTCAGAAGCGTCCTGCTCTCCATGGTGCTGAAAGTCTGAATAGACCTGCTAAAGGTCTATTCAGACTTTGTAAAGTACAAAATACATCACAGTGCACTATATGGTGTACTGTACTGTATTATACAGACACCAGATCCACTGGATCTTTCAGAACCAAGTGGGTCTGGGTCAAAAAAATGTAAAAAAAGTGAAAAAAAGTAAAAATGAAAAAAAAAAACACATATCACTGAATAAAAATAAAAAAAATAAAACACACTACACATATTAGGTATCACCGCGTCCGTAAAAATATGCTCTATAAAAATATCACATGACTGAACTCGTCAGGTGAACGCCATAAAAAAAAAATGGTGTAAATAAGCCATTTTTTGGCACCTTACATCACTAAAAGTGTAATACAAAGCGATCAAAAAAGCGTATGCCTCCCAAAATAGTACCAATCAAACCGCCATCTCATCCCGCAAAAAATTAGCCCCTAACTAAAACAATTGGCCAAAAAATAAAAAAAACTATGCTTCTCAGACTAAAACATGATTTTTTTTGTTTCAAGAATGCTTTTTAGTGTTAAATGTAAAAAAAACTTAAAAGTAGACATATTGGGTATCTCCACGTCCGTAAGAATCTGCTCTATAAAAATATCACCTGACCTAATCCCTCAAGTAAAAACTGTAAAAAAAATTTAATAAAAACTTTGTCAAAAAGCCATTTTTTTGTCACCTTACATCACAAAAAGTGTAATAGCAGGCGATCAAAAAGTCATATGACCCCCCCAAATAGTGCCAATCTAACCGTCACCTCATCCCGCAAAAAATGAGCCCCTAAAAAGGACAATCACCCAAAAAAAAAAAATATGGCTCTCAAACTATGGAGACACTAAAACATGATTTATTTTTGTTTTAAAAAATGATATTATTGTGTAAAACTTATATAAATAAATAAAAAGTATACATATTAGGTATTGCCGCGTCCGTCACAACCTGCTCTATAAAAATAACACATGACCTAACCCCTCAGCTGAACACATCAAAAAAATAATAATAAATACGGTGTCAAAAGCCATTTTTGTCACCTTACATCACAAAAAGTTTAATAGCAAGCGATCAAAATGTCATATGCACCCCAAGATAGTGCCATTCAAACCACCATCTCGTCCCGCAAAAAATTAGCCCCTACATATGACAGTCTCCCAAAAAATAAAAAATAAAGTATGGCTTTCTGAATGTGGAGACACTAAAAAATAATTTTTTTCAAAAATGCTTTATTATGTAAAACTGAAACAAAAACCCCTAAAAAGTAGTCATATTTGGTATTGTCGCGTCCGATACAACCTGCTCTATAAAAATAGCACACAATCTAACCTGTCAGTTCAACAATGTAAATAGCAAAAAATAAAAACGGTTCCAAAACAGCAAAATTTTCAATTTTAATCCATTTTTCCAGTAACAAAGCAAGGGTTAACAGCCAAACAAAACTCAATATTTATTGCCCTGATTCTCTTGTTTGCACAAACACCCTATATGTGGTCGTAAACTTCTGTATGGCCAAACGGCAAGGCACAGAAGGAAGGGAACGCCATATGGTTTTTGGAAGGCAGATTTTGCTGGACTGGTTTTTTGACACTATGTCCCATTTGAAGCCCCCTTGATGTACCCCTACAGTAGAAACTCCAAAAAAGTGACCCCATTTTGGAAACTACGGGATAAGGTGTCAGTTTTGTTGGTACTATTTTAGGGTAAATATGATTTTTGGTTGCTCTATATTACACTTTTTTTGAGACAAGGTATCAAAAAATAGAAATTCTGAAATTTCATCTCCATTTGCCAATAACTCTTGAGAAACACCTAAAGGGTTAACAAAGTTTGTAAAACTGGTTTTGAATACCTTGAGGGGTGTAGTTTCTTAGATGGAGTCACTTTTATGGAGTTTCTACTCTAGGGGTGCATCAGGGGGGCTTCAAATGGGACATGGTGTCAAAAAACCAGTCCAGCAAAATCCACCTTCCAAAACCCATATGGGGTTCCCTTACTTCTGCGCCCTGCAGTTTGGCCATACAGCAGTTTAAAACCACATATGGGGTGTTTCTGCAAACTACAGAATCAGGGGAATAAATATTAAGATTTGTTTGGCTGTTAACCCTTGCTTTGTTACTGGAAAAATGGATTAAAATGGAAAATTTTCCCAAAAAAATCGAAATTCTGAAATTTTATCTCCATTTGCCATTAACTCTTGTAGAAAACCTAAAGGGTTAATTACGTGTTGTGGGGAGTCGCTCTGGTAGACAGCGGTGCGGGTGCAGTACCGAGGCAAAAACAAAGAGTCCAGCATGTGCAATAAACAGTGTTTTATTCACACTGACACAAAAATAAACAGCAAACAGTCTTTTGGTGGTAATTCGCACATGTCAGAAACAAGGAGGCAAAACAAAACAGGAGCACAGGTTCAGTCACCTGGGAGGTTTAGGTGCAGGTTCGCACCAGGCTGTCGGCCCAGCCGCAGGAGAATCCACCTTCAGGGTGCCAGGAACAACAACACCTCCTTGCTGAGCTCTTTCCTCTAAGTCAGAGAACTCCACAGCCCTGTTTGCAGCTCCAGGACAATCACCACCCCAGACACAGCTGCTGGACTGGATCGTGGGGAGCAGCCACCCACCCTACACTTTAGCTGCTCCCGGTAAGAGCCGGCCCGGATCGGCTTTGCAGCCATGCTATTTAACAGTCAAACAGCACTAGCTGCTGCAGACAAAAAAAAACTGGCTCTTACCTCACCGAGGCCAGCAACCTCGGTGACACGTACCTGCCATCAAATATGACACCTTGCACCCTCTTACAGTGTGTAAAATCAGTTTTGAATACCTTGAGGGGTGTAGTTTCTAGAATGGGGTAATAGGTGGTTTCTATTATGTAAGCCTCACAAAGTGACTTCAGACCTGAACTGGTCCCTAAAAAGTGGGTTTTTGAAAATTTCTGAAAAATTTCAAGATTTGCTTCTAAACTTCTAAGCCTTGTAACGTCCCCAAAAAATGAAATAGCATTCCCAAAATGATCGATACATGAAGTAGACATATGGGGAATGTAAATCAATAACTTTTTTTGGTGGTATTACTATGTATTATAGAAGTAGAGAAATTGAAACTTGGAAAATTGCAAATTTTTCTAAATTTTTGGTAAATTTTGTATTTTTTTATAAATAAAAATGAAATTTTTCGACTTTATTTTACCACTGTTATGAAGTACAATATGTGACGAAAAAACAATCTCAGAATGGCCTGGATAAGAAAAAGCGTTTTAAAGTTATCACCACATAAAGTGACACTGGTCAGATTTGCAAAAAATGGCCGAGTCCTTAGGGTGAAATAGGGCTGAGTCCTTAAGGGGTTAAGTCCCACCAGAGGTTCTCAATCGGATTTAAGTCTGGTGACTGCGATGGCCACTTCAAAATGTTCCAGCCTTTAATCTGCAACCATGCTCTAGTGGACTTGGAGGTATGCTTGGGATCATTGTCCTGTTGAAAGGTCCAATGTCTCCCAAGCCTCAGGTTTGTGACGGACTGCATCACATTTTCATCCAATATCTCCTGGTACTGAAGAGAATTCATGGTACCTTGCACACGCTGAAGCTTCCCTGTACCTGTAGAAGCAAAACAGCCCCAAAGCATGATTGACCCCCGCCATGCTTCACAGTAGGCAAGGTGTTCTTTTCTTCATAGGCCTTGTTCTTCCTCCTCCAAACATAGCGTTGATCCATGGGCCCAAACAGTTCTAATTTTGTTTCATCAGTCCACAGAACACTTTCCCAAAACTTTTGTGGTTTGTCCACATGACTTTTGGCATACTGCAGTCGACTCTTCTTATTCTTTGGAGACAGCAAGGGGGTGCGCCTGGGAGTTCTGGCATGGAGGCCTTCATTACGCAGTGTGCGCCTTATTGTCTGAGCTGAAACTTCAGTACCCGCATCTGACTAATCTTTTTTCAGTTCCTCAGCAGTCACACGGGGACTTTTCTCCACTTTGCGCTTCAGGTAGCGCACAGCAGTCGAAGTCAGCATCTTCTTTCTGCCACGACCAGGAAGCGTTTCAACAGTGCCCTTTGCCTTGAATTTGCTAATAATGCTTCCTATGGTGTCTCTTGGTATGTTTAACATCTTTGCAGTCTTCTTATAGCCATTGCCCTTCCTGTGAAGAGAAATCACCTCTTCTCTTGTCTTCCTGGACCATTCTCTTGACTTCACCATGTTTGTAAACACAGCAGTAAATGTCTAGAAGGAGCTGAGTATCACCGTCATTTTACATCTGCCTAATTGGTGCTTATTATGCTTGATTGCTGCTCCTTGACATCCACAGGTGTTTTCAATACCTGATCGAAAACACTTGAATGAACCTCTGTTCTTAAGAGTGGTCGTCTTTAACCACCTGAGGACCGTCTAACGCACGGATGCGTCCGGCGGGCGGTCCTCTTATTCTGACTCGACGCATCGGCTCGTCATCTCGCGAGACGCGAGATTAGCTGTGAACGCGCGCATGGTTATACTGCAGCCTGCCAGCGATGATCAATCGCTGGCAGGCTGTAGATGCGAAATAAATCGCATCAAAGATGTATAGCAGACGCTGTTTTGTTAACAGCGTCTGATATACCTGCTACCTGGTCCTCTGGTGGTCCCATTTGCTGGGATCGACCACCAGAGGACTAGGTAGCTATGTAAAGTTGTACCAAGCACCACACTACACTACCCCCCGTCACTTATTAACCCCTTGATCACCCCATATAGACTCCCTGATCACCCCCCTGTCACTGATCACCCCCCTGTAAGGCTCCATTCACATGTCCATATGTGTTTTGCGGATCCGTGGATCTGATCCACGGATCCGCAAAACACGGACACCGGCAATGTGCTTTTTGCATTTTCAGATCCGCACATTGCCAGAACTATATAGAAAATGCCTTTGCGGACAAGAATACGACATGTTCTATATTTTTGCGGAACGGAAGTGCAGACCCGTAAGTGCGGATCCGCAATTCCAGGTCCGAGCGGGACAAAGTCTGTCCCCATAGAAATGAATGGGTCCGCAATTCTGTTCCGCAAACAGAATTGCGGACGTGTGAATGGGGCATAAGGGTCCCTTATCACCGCCAGTTAGTTAGCTACTTGTTAGGTAGCTAGCGCCCACCGCACCGCAGTCACTGATTTTGGCAGAGATTTTTTCCTCCACGATGATTGATGCGAATGAAAAAATCTGCGCCGTTCATTTTTTTTTTTCAGCCCAGAGGCTGAACGGAAAAAAAAATCTCATTACCCGTATGCTCAATATAAGGAGAATAGCAGAAACTCCTAATGCTGGCCATACGTGTAATGATTGCGGACACCCTCAAATGCCAGGACAGTATAAATACCCCACATGTGACCCCATTTTAGAAAGAAGACACCCCAAGGTATTCGCTGAGGGGTATGGTGAGTTCATGTAAAATTTTATTTTTTGTCACAAGTTAGTGGAATATGAGACTTTGTAAAAAAAAAAAAAAAATCTATTTCCGCTAACTTGTGCCGCAAATTTTTTTTTTTCTGTGAACTCGCCATGCCCCTCACGGAATACCTTGGGGTGTCTTCTTTCCAAAATAGGGTCACATGTGGGGTATTTATACTGCCCTGGCATTTTAGGAGTCCTAAGCGTGAGAATCCAAATGCGTAAAATGCCCTGTAAAATCCTAAAGGTACTCATTGGAATTAGGGCCCCTTTGCGCATCTTGGCTGCAAAAAAGTGTCACTCATGTGGTATCGCCGTACTCAGGAGAAGTAGGGCAATGAGTTTTGGGGTGTATTTTTATATATACCCATACTTTGTGTGAGAAATATCGCTGTAAATGACAACTTTTTAAATTTTTTTATACAAAGTTGTCAATTTACAGAGATATTTCTCACACCCAGTATGGGTATATGTAAAAATACACCCCAAAACACATTGCCCTACTTCTCCTGAGTACGGGGATACCACATGAGTGACACTTTTTTGCAGCCTGGGTGCGCAAAGGGGCCCAAATTCCAACGAGTACCTTTAGGTTTTACATGGCTGCTCACAATTTATGTGCCAAAATGCCAGAACAGTAAACACACCCCACAAATGACCCAATTTCGGAAAGTAGACACCCTAAGGCATAGGTGTCAAACACAAGGCCCGCGGGCCGAATCCGGCCCGCCAGACCTCGTCATGTGGCCCGCTATGTTAAATAAAGTAAACTTGTGCCCGCCCCTCATACATAATAGAATCACTACCCGCGGTCCGCTCCATTACAGGCCGGGCGTGCGGCCGGCAGCGTGACTGACGTCACGTGCCGGCGCCGCCTACTTTATAAATGAATCAGGCGGCACCGGCACGTGACGTCAGTCAGTCACGCTGCCGGCCGCGCGCCTGGCCTGTAATGGAGCGGACCGCGGTTAGTGAGTTAGTGATTCTATTATGTATGAGGGCGAGCACTAAGTTTACTTTATTTAACATAGATTTATGCCGATTTTTGGGGAATGAGTGAGCGGAGGGGCCAGAGGACAGTGAATACACCTGGCCCCACTGCAATTTTGAGGCAATGTGAGGGGGATCTGTGGATGGCACTTTTAAGGGGTGAGGGGTTATATAACAGTGTCATCCACAGATCCCCTATCGGGGGACATCTGTGGATGGCGCAGTTATGGGGGGACATCTGTGGATGGCACTGTTATGGGGGGGACATCTGTGGATGGCGCTGTTATGGGGTGAGGGGGATCTGTGGATGGCACTGTTATGGGGTGAGGGTGATCTGTGGATGGCAGTATTATGGGATAGGGCCTTCTTATGGGGTGTCTTCTTTCTAAAATGGTGTCATTTGGGGGGTATTTATACTATCCTGACATTCTAGCACCTGAAGAATCATGACAGGTGCTCAGAAAGTCAGAGCTGCTTCAAAATGGGGAAATTCACTTTTTTGCACCATAGTTTGTAAACGCTATAACTTTTACCCAAACCAATAAATATACACTTATTGGATTTTTTTTTTTATCAAAGACATGTAGAACAATACATTTTGCGAAAAATTGATATAGAAATGTAGTTTAAAAAAAAAAAAATTACAACAGAAAGTGAAAAATTTCGGTCATTTTTGATTAATAGCAAAAAAAGGTAAAAATGTCAGCAGCAATGAAATACCACCAAATGAAAGCTCTATTAGTGAGAAGAAAAGGGGGTAAAATTAATTTGGGTGGTAAGTTATATGACGGAGCAATAAACAGTGAAATTAGTGTAGTGCGGAATTGTAAAAAGTGGCCTGGTCATTAAGGGTGTTTAAGCTAGGGGGGCTGAAGTGGTTAAGGGGTTGAATAATTGTGTCAATGAAGAAATCACAAAAAAAACATTTAATGCTGTATTACAAAAACAATTGATGTCATTTTAGTTGCATTTGGTTCTTTAAAAAGTCCTTGTAAGATTTCATTCTGAACACAATTACAAATGTACACTAAATTCCCTAAAACCCTGTACAGCATTGGGGGTTGAATAATTTTGAACACAACTGTATAACAGTGCTAAGGTAAGGGAGAGTTCACATTTCCTTTTTTTTCTGTTCTTCTGATCCTGTAAAATTATTGATCCTGTGCATCAGTTATGCACAGGATCCGTTTTTTTCACAGGATGCTGTTGCCATTTGGCATCCGTTTGAGCCATTTCTGTCAGAGATCTGTTATTTTAGATTGAAAAAAACTCCTGCATGCAAGACTTTTTTCCCCATCTAAAAAATGTTTTTTTTCCCTGTTCTTCTGATGGATCAGAAGAACGGAAAATGAAACGGAGATGTGAACTCTCCCTTACCACTTCAACTGCCAAGATATAACTACCAACATCAATATAGGTATTTATTACTGTGCTGTCTATAGGGGAAGAGAATCAAGATCCTTCACCTGCACCTATACTATAGGTACGAGTATTGTGTGAAACTAATTGTGGGTGGTCGTTTCTTAATAGTATTCACCTATGCCCAGTACATGTAGACAGTGTGGTAACAAATACTTATATTGATCTACGTAAAGAGAAATGATTTGAACTATTTGTTACAAATGGACCAGTGCTGAACAATGCCTTGTCCTCCAGGTGTTTGGGGTTCGGCATATAGCGGATTAGATAGGGGGGCTGTGGGAAACACGGCAGTCATGGTACACATTGATACCAATGACAAAATGAGTGATAGATGGAAGGTCCTTAACCCATAGGTGACCTCCACCATACATGTACAGTGTGCTGGTCAGATGGGTGCAGGAGCGTCACTCCCACAATCAGCGGCAGGGGACTGGCTGTTACTTACAGCCGGGCCCCTGCTGTATCTGCAGGCATCGGTGAAAATGCCAATGCTGGCGGATTAATTCCTTGGATGCTGCGGTCAATCCTAACGCGCCATCTAAAGGTTCTGCACGGTATCTTCAGTACTTGCATTACTCTAATGTTTGCCATGGCACCCAGTAGCCTTACAACGGCTCCTGGGCCTGCCAGCTACATAAGCCGAGTGCCCAAACTGCAACCTAAAACCCACTTATTTATCGCAAAGTGCCAACACGCCAATTTAAACTGAATACTACAGTCCAATATAGTATATCTTCAATGAACTTTATCGTTTAGTTATAATAGCCTGCCTGCATTCAATGCACTGCCTGTGCTGTTCATAGTGCACCCTTCGCTGATGAATGGCAGGAAAAGTCTAAGGCTTATTGGTACACCATATACTTTTTCCAGGCTGTGCGTGCAGACCTCTGGCACCCGTGCCATAGGTTCGACACCACTGCCCCATGAGGTCCAGCACCCAGTCTGGGTCTCATAGCCACACAGTCAGTGTTAGGCCTCATTCACACGACAGTTTGGAAGCCCGTTCTGCAAATTGAGGAACGCACACAGGTGGCATCCATATTTTGCAGATCCGCAATTTCCGGACTGCAAAACACAGCGCGGTCGTCTGCATGTAGCTTAATACTGACGGTGTAATGTATGTAATGTAATGCATTGCACTATGTATTGTAATGCATTATAGAGGGATCAGACCACCAAAGGTTGAAGTCCCATAGTGGGACAAAAATAAAAAATTTAAGTTTTAGGTCAAAAAAGTGCCCCTTTCCCATAATCAAGACATATATAATAACTGGCTCTATTATCATGGCTTATCACATAATCACCCTGTTAGGTGAATGCTGCAAAAAAATAAAAGCAAAACTGTTCCAAAACAGCCAAATGGTACCAATGAAAATCTCACCTCATCCCGCAAAAAATGAGCCCCCATACAATACCATAGCCAGAAATATGAAAAAAGTTGCTTTCAAAAATGCTTTTATTGTGTAAAACTGAATAAAAAATATTAATCACATCAATGTCCTGCACTATAAGAATATCACATGATTTACCCGGTCAGGTGAACAATGTAAAAAAAAAAAAAATATAAAAAAAAGGTGCCAGAAATCCTTTTTTTGGGTCACCTCATCTCACAAAAAGCACAATATTAGGCAAAGACTCAAAAAGTCTTATGTCCATATTATGTCATCCTGCAAAAAACAAGTCCTCCCACAAGGCCGTTGCCAGAAAAAAATATATGGCTTTCATAAATCTGCGACACAAAAATATTTAAAAACATTGGACTCTCCATAAGTAAGGTAGGCAAAGGCTTCCGCCTAGCAGTGGCACTGATGGGCGGACTTTAGAGCTGCCCTAGCCATTTTAACCCCTTAAGCCCTATTTCACCTTAAGGACTCGGCCATTTTTTGCAAATTTGACCAGTGTCACTTTATGTGGTGATAACTTTAAAACGCTTTTTCTTATCCAGGCCATTCTGAGATTGTTTTTTTTGTCACATATTGTACTTCATGACACTGGTAAAATGGAGTTGAAAAATTTCCTTTTTATTTATAAAAAAAATACCAAATTTACAAAAAATTTGGAAAAATTAGCAATTTTCCAAGTTTCAATTTCTCTACTTCTATAATACATAGTAATACTGCCAAAAAAGTTATTGATTTACATTCCCCATATGTCTACTTCATGTATCGATCATTTTGGAAATGCCATTTCATTTTTTGGGGATGTTACAAGGCTTAGAAGTTTAGAAGCAAATCTTGAAATTAGGTAAGAGAAGGAAATATGAGTGTGCACTCACTACACTGAGCCTTGGGAGATAAAGGTGAAAGATATAAATTTATTGGATAAAACCGGCTAATCACATATAAAAGTGCAAATGCATAAAAATAGATAAACATAAAAAGATAACCAGGTGCGCATCTGGTAAAAAATCACAATAGATAGTAGGAGAAACAAAGGTGGTCGTGCGTATATAACAATCAGCTGAAAATAATACAAAAATGTCACCTACAGAAACGTCCAATCTGAATAGAGGTAAATAACTCTGTAAGGTATGGAGACATATACAATCCAGGGACTTGGCCACTCGGTGTCACTTATCAAATAGTGGAGGCTTATGGTTAAAGTCTCTTAATGTATTTGGTGTTCAGTTCACTCCATGGCACAATATAATAGTGAACAGTTTGGTGTCTTTGTAGAGCACAGGTTACCTGAATCCCCGTGCTGCAATACTATATGCGTGAATAGTAAAGTGCTTACCTCCCTTTATTGCAGTGCAAAGCGGGAGAGAGAGCAAATGTTCGGCGGCGTCTGTCGCTTCGCTATATGTTCCCGTGTGTTGCTTGGACCTCGGTGTCTTGTTTGAATGCTGCGGGCTTCTGGCGTGTGACATCACGGAGCTCGCGAGACTTCAATCCTGAGTGGGTTGTCTGATCCAATTGGGATACTATCGAATTACGATCTTTCGATCAGAGATCTTCGCATGGCCATGCGATGCTTTAGATCCGGAGGTGAAAGTTAATGGCGTAGGTGCCTCCTCTGCCCAGACGCGTTTCGGGGTGCTCTCCACCCCTTCCTCAGTGGTGAAGCAACCCGCCTTACACCTCCTTCCTTTATAGTCCGGCACTATTGCGCAATTTTCTGTTTAGCAATAATCATGCGTTCTGAGTGCGGTTTTATTGCGTCTTTTTAATAACCTTATATTCATTTCGCAAAAATGATGTATATAAATTATCTTATAAAATAAACATGGACTTATACAAGAATTGCGTAAAATCACTGTGTTTTTAAAACAGTTTAAAAAGATCTTTTAAAATGGTGCGGATGTTTTGAATGAGAGTGCACATTCTATAATAGTATATATTAATATATGTTCTGCCCTCCTAAGGTACACATAGTGAGTGTGTAAAGTGACATTAGCATACTAGTAATAGCGTATATAGAAATAAATAGATAAATGGGGGAGGTGAAAAATATTGTATATAAGGATATTGTATATAAGGATGGTGTATATAAATGGGAAAGGAGAAAAAAAAATAAAAAATTAATAATAAAAATTAAATATATATATTTAATTATATATAATTAAATATATATAATTAAAAATAAAAATAAAAATAAAAATTACAATAAAAATAAAAATAAATAGAAATAAAAATAAAAAGAAATAAATAGAATTTTTATTTTTATTTCTATTTATTTTTATTGTAATTTTATTTTATTTTTTAATTATATATATTTAATTATATATAATTAAATATATATATTTAATTTTTATTATAATTTTTTTTTCTCCTTTCCCATTTATATACACCATCCTATATACAATATCCTTATATACAATATTTTTCACCTCCCCCATTTATCTATTTATTTCTATATACGCT
Source organism: Bufotes viridis (assembly GCA_033119425.1). NCBI lineage: Eukaryota > Metazoa > Chordata > Amphibia > Anura > Bufonidae > Bufotes > Bufotes viridis. The sequence continues at coordinate 182,477,239 of CM065591.1, forward strand.
ATTACTAGTATGCTAATGTCACTTTACACACTCACTATGTGTACCTTAGGAGGGCAGAACATATATTAATATATACTATTATAGAATGTGCACTCTCATTCAAAACATCCGCACCATTTTAAAAGATCTTTTAAACTGTTTTAAAAACACAGTGATTTTACGCAATTCTTGTATAAGTCCATGTTTATTTTATAAGATAATTTATATACATCATTTTTGCGAAATGAATATAAGGTTATTGAAAAGACGCAATAAAACCGCACTCAGAACGCATGATTATTGCTAAACAGGAAATTGCGCAATAGTGCCGGACTATAAAGGAAGGAGGTGTAAGGCGGGTTGCTTCACCACTGAGGAAGGGGTGGAGAGCACCCCGAAACGCGTCTGGGCAGAGGAGGCACCTAAGCCATTAACTTTCACCTCCGGATCTAAAGCATCGCATGGCCATGCGAAGATCTCTGATCGAAAGATCGTAATTCGATAGTATCCCAATTGGATCAGACAACCCACTCAGGATTGAAGTCTCGCGAGCTCCGTGACGTCACGCGCCAGAAGCCCGCAGCATTCAAACAAGACACCGAGGTCCAAGCAACACACGGGAACATATAGCGAAGCGACAGACGCCGCCGAACATTTGCTCTCTCTCCCGCTTTGCACTGCAATAAAGGGAGGTAAGCACTTTACTATTCACGCATATAGTATTGCAGCACGGGGATTCAGGTAACCTGTGCTCTACAAAGACACCAAACTTTTCACTATTATATTGTGCCATGGAGTGAACTGAACACCAAATACATTAAGAGACTTTAACCATAAGCCTCCACTATTTGATAAGTGACACCGAGTGGCAAGTCCCTGGATTGTATATGTCTCCATACCTTACAGAGTTATTTACCTCTATTCAGATTGGACGTTTCTGTAGGTGACATTTTTGTATTATTTTCAGCTGATTGTTATATACGCACGACCACCTTTGTTTCTCCTACTATCTATTGTGATTTTTTACCAGATGCGCACCTGGTTATCTTTTTATGTTTATCTATTTTTATGCATTTGCACTTTTATATGTGATTAGCCGGTTTTATCCAATAAATTTATATCTTTCACCTTTATCTCCCAAGGCTCAGTGTAGTGAGTGCACACTCATATTTCCTTCTCTTACCTATTTTTAGGGGGTCGGGCACCCCCGGTTTTGAGATTGTCGCACCCGTCACAATCTATCCTGGGTGTGAGCCAAGTGATTTCTTGTTTATAAATCTTGAAATTATTCAGAAATTTTCAAAAACCCTCCCTCTGAGATTCCTTTAAGAATCGTGGGCTGCAAGGGCATAGCAGCCCCCGATGGGAGAGGGAGGGAGCTCCCTCCCTGTTAACCCCTTCCATACAGCGGTCCGTACGGACCGCGGCATGGAAGGGGTTGAAACTACTGACATCTGCAGCACAAATGTCAGCAGTTTTTAGCAGAGTGTCAGCAATGTGCTGACACTCTGCTAAAGCCACTAGCCACCAGGAAAACATTACAGAGGAGCAACCACCCCCCCCTGCACCCCCGCAGCCACAATATAATTGGGGGCTGCAGGGGGGGGGTTAAAAACTAACACTTTGGGAACATTTAGTCTCTGATCCCCGCGGTCACAGACCGCAGGGATCAGAGATTGCAGAAAGCGCTGCAAATCGCAGGTCTGAATTGACCTGCGGTTTGCAGCGTTCGCCGATACGGGGGGGGGGGGGGTCACAGGACCCCCCTGGGCATTGAAGAAGGGACGAGTTAATGTCCCAAAACGCGTCTGGCAGAGAGGGAGCCCCCCAAATGCTGAATATATCCAGATGGAGGAATTAAACAAGAAGGAAAAGCCAACCCACAAAGTGCAGCGCTGACACATCCAGACGCAAGCGGGGACCAGCCAGTAACCTTGGTGCATGGGAGAGGAACAGACATCTGAGGTGAGACCGCTCCGTGCCGGCGAAAACACATGGGACGCCACGCTCGGCAGAGCGTGAGTACTCCTTCAGCAGCTAACTGTAGGTGAAATCCTCTCTAAATAACCCGGTGCATGACAAGTGAGGTCCCGATAGTAATACATATAATGAATAAAAGCCACTAACTACATCTGCCGGCAGTACAATATTCCAGTAAAGACTGAGACTTACCACTGGAGACATACATAAAATATTGAAGGAGGTGGTCAACTTTTGGACACTGGTATGCATCTGGAGTGATGTACTTGAAAAACGCACTAATACTATAGGTATGAACAGGACTTGAATGTAAGACATTATTTGGTCATAAATCCCCTTCTCTTTGTGTGGGAAAACATTTGTGATTTTATCCAAATTTTAAAATACTCCTTTTTTTTCTCATTCTTATTTTTATGTGCTATTTTTTATGTGCTATGTATCACCAATTGTAATAAATTACACAATTTTAACATTTATATTCCAGATTTAGTGTGCTGGTCGATTACACTATTTACACTATATTTTCTAGTCTAGGGTGAGACTTTTTGACCATAGCTCCTTATCCATATTGGTTAGAAGGTTGAGCCACCATAATATATTGAATTTGAATACCATTGTAACAAGGTACCTACTGAATGATTTCAGCAGGTACCTTGTTCCGATCACTGCCGGCTGAGCAGCAGTGATCGGAAATACTCATGACGTACCGGTACGTCATGGGTCCTTAAGGACTCGGGAAACATGCCGGTACGTCCTAAGTCCTTAAGGGGTTAAAGGCTAGGGCAGCGCTAAAGCCTGCCCATTAGTCCACATGACGTCATCTGGCTCACTGATAGGTGGAAGCCTTTACCTAGCTTACCCATGGAGAGCCCGATAATTCACCAGATCTCCAGAATAAGCCCTTGGCCTGCGCGCTTCATGTCACAGTGGCTGAAGTGAAGGAAGTAGATTCCAAAATGGAGTCATATTTTGGGGGTTTCACTGTATGGGCACTTCAGTCTCTCTTCAAAAGTGAAATGGTACTCAAACACCATGCCATCAAAAGGTCCCTCAGTTCCATGCCAAGGGGCCACAAATGCCCTTCTGAATTAAATTGTATCACTATCCTCAGGTGCAGTGGCGTACATAGAGAAGCAAGGGCCCCATAGTAAGGATCAAACCAGGCCCCCCACACAGGACAGAAGGATTTCCGCCTAAACCCTTTTCAATGACCCTTGGGCCATTTGTCCACTGCTTCATTTGCTAAAAGTTGTTCCTTTAGAGATTAGAGTCCTGACCAAGGTTTCACCTCCAGTAGAAGAGGAGATAATCCCAGCTAAGACTGAGCCCCTCTTGCCCTGGGCCCCATAGCAGTCGCATGGTCTTCCGCTATGGTAGTTACGCCCCTGCTCAGGTGATACAGTTGAATACAGCAGTAGGGCATATGAGTCCATGACAAGGTACATTAGTATGCCTCACTGCTCACCCTCATAGGCCTCAGGCCACTATATGAGGAAGAGTAAAAATGGTGAAGAGACAGACCGCAGGCTGGAAGAGGCCTGTAGACTGCATCTGAGAGAGCGACTTTGAAAAGGACTTAGGTATTGTTAATTTTATTCTTTTATTGACTATTCAGGGAGCATACTACTAAGGGCACTATAAGAGTCATTATTGTGGGAAGTCTAGGCATCATACTGAAGTTAGGGCTGGATTGGTGCTGTGGCCCACATATCACTTCCTAAGGCAGGGGTGCACAACCTGCAGCCCACGGGCTGCATGCGGCCCCCAAAGCCATGGTTTGCGGCCCCCGTCCTGCTGGGCAGAAACACAGCTGATCCTGAGATCAGCTGTGTTTCTGCCCGGAGCGCAGAACAGCAGATGGATCACAGGTTTTGCTCCTGCACCGTAGCAGGAGCGGAAAGGTCCCCAGCTGTTAGTGAGAGCGGGGAAGCCGAGGAGAAGACAGAAGCGCTTTATCAGTGCTTCTGCCTTCTCCTCTATGAGTGCTCTGCAGTGTGGACCCGGCAATCACGTGATCGCTGGGTGTCTTGGGGGCAGAGCAGCGCAAAGCTGCAGGGTCAGTAGACCCTGATCGGCTCTGCTCTGGTACAAAGCCCCCCCAGCAGGCTGGTTTCCCTGTAACTGGGGCTCCTTTGGATGCTCCAGTTACAGTGGAAATAGTACCATAAAAATGACATTAAATATGAAAATAGATAATTATAAAAAAAAAAAAATACAATAAAAAGGAAAAAGTGCTAAATAAAAGAGTGTTTACTGTCCCGCAACAGTCTTTTTATGACCCCTTAGGAGATATATGTGGCAAAAATATATTAAAAAAATTATAGAAAATTCTATACAAATAAAATAAAAAGGAAATAAAAAAAAATACTAATAAAATAAAAAACTAAAAGGAAAAGTGTTTATTGTCCTCCAACAGTCTTTTATGACCTCTTGTGGGACATATTATGCGGCAAAAATATATATAAAAAAAAAGTAATAAACCAATTATAAAAAAATAATACAATTAAATATTAATAACATACAAATAAAAGGAAAAAAATAAATAGGAAAAAGTGCAAAATTTTTACAAGTGACAGTGTCCCTTTTATGACCTCTTGGGGGACATATTATGAAGCAGAAATATATTAAAAATTAAGTTGATAAAAAAAAAGAAAATACATAAAAGAAAAAACACCCACACTAACCAAAAGCGTCACCATTACCACCCTATTCCCATGAAACTATACATATTATATAACAAAACGGCCTACACAAAATAGGGAACTAATTATAATAATTTATTTTGGTGTCAGATATTTAACCACTTTAGCCCCCCTAGCTTAAACACCCTTAATGACCAGGCCACTTTTTACAATTCCGCACTACACTACTTTCACCGTTTATTGCTCCGTCATACAACTTACCACCCAAATGAATTTTACCTCCTTTTCTTCTCACTAATAGAGCTTTCATTTGGTGGTATTTCATTGCTGCTGACATTTTAACTTTTTTTGCTATTAATCAAAAATGACCGAAATTTTTGCAAAAAAATGACATTTTTCACTTTCTGTTGTAAAATTTTTCAAAAAAACTACATTTCTATATACATTTTTCTCTAAATTTATTGTTCTACATGTCTTTGATAAAAAAAAGTCCAATAAGTGTATATTTATTGGTTTGGGTAAAAGTTATAGCGTTTACAAACTATGGTGTAAAAAAGTGAATTTCGGCATTTTGAAGCAGCTCTGACTTTCTGAGCGCCTGTCATGTTTCTTCAGGTGCTAGAATGTCAGGATAGTATAAATACCCCCCAAATGACACTATTTTACAAAGAAGACACCCCAAAGTATTCACGGAGGGGCATTGTGAGTTCAAGTATAATTTCATTCTTTTTCACAAGTTAGCGGAAAATGACACTTTCTGAAAAAAAAAAAAAGTTTCAATTTCTGCTAACTTCTGGCAAAAAAAAAAAGAAATCTCAGACGGACTCACTATGCCCCTCAGTGAATACCTCAGGGTGTCTACTTTCCGAAATGGGGTCATTTGTGGGGTGTGTTTACTGTTCTGGCATTTTGGGCGGGGCTAAATTGTGAGCCGCCATGTAAAACCTAAAGGTACTCGTTGGAATTTGGGCCCCTTTGCGCACCCAGGCTGCAAATAAGTGTCACACATGTGGTATCGCCGTACTCAGGAGAAGTAGGGCAATGTGTTTTGGGGTGTATTTTTACATATACCCATACTTTGTGTGAGAAATATCTCTGTAAATTGACAACTTTGAATAAAAAAATTCAAAAAGTTGTCGTTTACAGCGATATTTCTCACACCCAGCATGGGTATATATAAAAATACACCCCAAAACACATTGCCCTACTTCTCCTGAGTTCGGCGATACCACATGAGTGACACTTTTTTGCAGCCAAGATGCGCAAAGGGGCCCTAAAACCAATGAGTACCTTTAGGATTTCACAGGCCATTTTTACGTATTTGGATTCTCACGCTTTAGGACCCCTAAAATACCAGGGCAGTATAAATACCCCACATGTGACACCATTGTGGAAAGAAGACACCTCAAGGTATTCTGTGAGGGGTATGGCGAGTTCACAGAAAAAAAAAAATTTGGCACAAGTTAGCGGAAATTTTTTTTTTTTTTTTTTTACAGTCTCATATTCCACTAACTTGTGACAAAAAATAATATTTTACATGAACTCACCATACCCCTCACGGAATACCTTGGGGTGTCTTCTTTCTAAAATGGGGTCACATGTGAGGTGTTTGTACTGCTCTGGCATTTTAGGGTCTCCGCAATCATTACATGTATGGCCAGCATTAGGAGTTTCTGCGATTCTCCTTATATTGAGCATACGGGTAATGAGAATTTTTTTCCCGTTCAGCCTCTGGGCTGAAAAGAAAAAAAATGAACGGCACAGATTTCTTCATTCGCATCGATCAATGTGGATGAAAAAATCTCTGCCCAAAAATGTGCAAAAAAAAAAAAACGGCACAGATTTCCTCATTCGCATCGATCAAGGTGGATGAATAAATCTCTTCAAAAAACACTAAAGCACCACTGTCCCAATAAAGTACATAGTTTATTAATATCTTTTAAAATCTCTTACAAACATAATTAATTCAAATATAAAATAGAGGTGAAAAACCAATACAAAACAGCGCTCAGTCCAACTTAGTCCAATACTAATTGCACCGCCCATACTATTGCACCTAGCCCCATAGAAACATCATATTTTCCTATAAAAGTCTATCCTGATACAGATCGCAAATAACAAAGTGCCAGTGCATACCTTTCAAAATCTGGGCAGTAAATCACAGTGGACCCGCGCACCTCTCTACGCGTTCGCGTAAGCTTCGTCAGGAGGAGATGCTGAGCTTTCCAATCTGGGGGATTTATATGGGCGCCAACCTATGATGGATCCCCTTGTAAACCACATGATCAATACCATTCGAACCATTCAAACCTTCACCTGACAACAATTACTCTGGGCGTATCTTCGGCGCATCTCCTTCCGGCCTACGACCGCAGACTTCACTTCCGCCCAACCCCTTTGGAGCATAGTGAGGGCAGCTCCGTCATTTCGGAGCCTACGTCACCTAAGCCCCTGTACTGGAGGCGGGCGCAAGTGCCGCGGTCGAGGACAATAGGGATGCGCTCTTGCCCCTCATTCACACTGGCGGTGCCTGTCAGGTTGTCTAGTGAAGCGGATCAGACCCAAGGAGATTTCCATTCAGTATCCCATACTTAAACTCAAAGATGCCCGTTGAGACTTTTAATCGGGAATAGCACTGACCCCTAAAATCTACTCTAATGCCAACTATATTCTTTTATATTAGCTCCTTAATAGTACCAGTGCATTGTGTCAAATTAATGCGAGTGCTTAGAATACACTATATCAATCCCTGTGAACACCCATATTGTGTTTATTTGTATACCACTCATTCAATAGGTGCAAATACCCAAAACCAAAATATTCAGTTATATATAGAAAACACAATCAGTGCAGCTAACAAACCCTCATTCAATAGTTGCAAATACCCAAAACCAAAATATTCAGTTATATATAAAAAACACAATCAGTGCAGCTAACAAACCCTATTGTTGTTCTATCAAAATAGTGCAGCATATTAATCCTAATATATAGTAACATGGGATACAAGTGACCCCTTTTACCTACCCTAGTGCTAGTGAATAAATCTCTGCCAAAAAATGTGTAAAAAAAAAGTAGTAAGGCCCCATTCACACGTCCGCAAAAATGTCCGCATCTATTCCGCAATTCTGCGGAATAGATGCGGATCCATTCATTGTGAATGGGGCTGGCGGTGATGCGGAGAGCACACTATGCGCTCGCCGCATCAGCATTTGCGGAGCTGCGGCCGCAAACTTCCGGGTTTTGGCCCGCAAACATCCGGCCGCAGCTCCGCAAAAGATAGAGCATGTCCTATTCTTGTCCGCAATTGCGGACAAGAAAAGGCATTTTTATATAGTTCTGGCAATGTGCGGATCCGCAAAATGCGGAAAGCACATTGCTGGTGTCTGTGTTTTTCCATGGATCCGCAAAACACATACGGACGTCTGAATGAGCCTTACAGGGGGGTAATTAGTGTCAGGGGGGTGACATGGGGTGATCGAGGGTTAATCAGGGGTTAATCAGGGGTTAATCAGTGACGGGGGTGGGGGTCTGTGTGGTGATTTGGTGCACTTATAAAAGTTTCCTTTGGTGGTCCCAAGCAAAAGGGACCACCAAAGGAACGATCAGCAAGCATATCAGACGCTGTTAACAAAACAGCGTCTGATATGCCATTTTTAACTCGAGAGGCGAGATTTCCTGTGTGCGCGTTCACAGGATCACGTCGGGGACAAGGTAAACTACAGCCTGCCAGCGCTGATCGTGCGCTGGCAGGCCGTAGTTTACCTTGTCCCCGACGTGATCCTGTGAACGCACGCACACGCGCGCGTTCACAGGAAATCTCGCCTCTCGCGAGATGACGCGCCCGCGCGTCAAAGAGGAATAGACCGACCGCCTGCAGGACGCAATCCTGCGTTAGGCGGTCGGTAAGCGGTTAAAGAATAAGGAGCTATAGTTTGAAAAAAAAAAAACTTTTCCCCCCAAATAAAAATTGTTGCAAAAATTATTTTGATAGTCCAACACATAAGATAGTTACAACCGTTTGAACCACCATGCGCGCTAAATCACAAAAAAGTGTCTGGTCATTAGGGCCTTTTTAAGCCTGGTCATTAAAGTGCTAACCAATAAGTGCCTTCCCCACTAGCAAGGTAAAGGGCTTACTGGTTACTGCAGGGAGGCTATAACTGGATTGGCAGGAGATGGTAATTACCAGTGAGCTCCATCCTCTGCTGTGAAAGAAAGCTCTGATTTATAAATAGGAGGCCACTTTTCTGGTAAAAATGATTTTTAACAAGTTCCTGCAGCATGGCCTCTGAAATAGAAGATTCATAATGACATGCTTTACGCCGCTCTGGTCCTCTGCGCTGCCCCCATCTTCCGGTTCCTGCTCTGTTTACACCTGGCAGTGCATGGCCATGGTCACATGCACCTCTCTAGTCAATGACTGGCTTCAGAAGTGACATGCTGCTTGTGGCCACATCAGTCATTGGCTGGAGTGGTGTATGACCATATCCATGCACTGCCAGGTGTAAACGGCGGGGGCAGTGCGAAGAACTGGAGCTGGGGGGAGCAGGTAAGCATAACTCTTCGGTTTCAGGGGCTATGCTGCAGCATGATATTTGGGACAATTACTGGGAACAAGTGTTCATAGGAGCGCTCATATCTTATATTTGGCCAGTATAATCGTGCAGCTGATCAGTCTATAAACAAGGAATTGCTCATTTGTTGGCTGATTTGCATATTTTATCAGGATGAAAGATGTATGATTATCTGCAGCACATCTCCCTGTATAATCTAAATGAAGGTGGAATGACTGTGGCAGCGATCACTCCTCCCCAGTCACTTTGCACTGGCTTGTGTAATAGGCAGATGAGCGCCGATCAACATTTTTTTTTTTTTTTTGCGGCCCCTTGAAATAGAGCGATGTGACAATGCGGCCCCCAGACCAAAAAAGGTTGTGCACCGCTGTCCTAAGGAGAACATAACATGGCAGCTATTGATAGCAACTGCAGAGGAACAGCTTCTGAGGAGGTATTTTATGCTGCACTGTGGTATTTGGTTATGCTAAGGGCCCTTTCACATCAGCGTTTTTGCTTTCCGTCCTAGAGTTCCGTCCTCAGGGCTCTAGGACGGAAAGATACTGATCAGGATTATCCCAATGCATTCTGAATGGAGAGAAATCCGTTCAGGATGCATCAGGATGTCTTCAGTTCAGCATGTGAACGTTTTTTGGACGTTGACAAAAGCGCAGCATGCTGTGGATTTTTCTCCGTCCAAAAATCCTGAAGACATGCCGTAACGCCGGATCCGGAATTAACGCCTATTGAAAAGCATTAATCCGGATCCGACTTCAAGCTAAACGTCGTTTCGGCGTATCGCCGTATCCGACGTTTAGCTTTTAAGAATGGTAACCATGGCAGCCAGGACGCTACTAAAGTCCCGGCTGCCATGGAAAAGGAGCAAGGAGCCGGGGGAAAAGCTACTTACCTTCTGTGTGGCAGCCGGGACCCGGTGACGTCATCGAGGAGCGCCCCGGCCGCCGCACGGAAGGTAAGTAGCTTCTCCCCCGGCTCCCCGCTTCTTTTCCATGGCAGCCGGGACTTCAGTAGCGTCCTGGCTGCCATGGTAACCTGAAAGCATATTGAAGACTGATCAGTCTTCAAACGCTTTCAGTTGTCTTGCGTTGTAATGGATCCGGCGGGCATTTCCGTTGACGGAAGTGCACGCCGGATCCTCACAACGCAGATGTGAAGGGGGCCTAAGACAGTATTTTGTTCTGCTCAATGGTATTGCTGACCATGCCTACTTGTTACCCCCTCCCCCCCTTTTGTTAACTTGGACCCACATATGACATGGGGGGCCACTTTTAAGTTTTTTTTCCAGGGTCACTTTCAGTTTCCAGTCTACCCCCTAGCAGACATCTCTGTTGGCTATAGGCTCTTCAGTTAGGACGAGCTGCACCTTAATAGGGAGGGTTCAGCTGTGTGGGGGAAGGAATGGTTAGACGGCTGAAGGAGCTTTTAAACTAGGATCTAGGGTGCAAAAACATTTGATACAATGCCACACAAGAGCCTTGTATTTAACCCCTTAAGGACCCATGACGTACATGTACGTCATATCTGGCTGTGACTTAAGGACCAGTGACGTATATGTATGTCATGCTGATCAGGAGGGTGCAGTAGCTGCGCTTGCCCGATCTGTGGCAGGGGTCCGGCAGTCACTGATAGCCAGACCCCTGCTGTATGCGCTGGCATCGGTGAAAACACCGATGTCTGCGCATTAACCCTTTATGAGCCGCGGTCAGCCATGCAGAGGCTGCTCAATGCCCTGCACGACATCGGGACCTGCCTTTTACGGGTGCCGAGGAGATCCAGCCTCAGGCTGGGTCTCCTAGGCAACCTGTTAGTGTATTACTCAGTGTAATCCACTAACAGGCAATGTATTACAATACAGATGTATTGTAATGCATTGCAGAGGGGATCAGACCCCCAAAAGTTGAAGTCCCAGATTAGGACAAAAAATTAAGTAAAAAAGAACTTAAAAAATAGTTTTACAAAAAAAAATTTAAAGTTTCAAGTAAAAAAAAAATTATAATTTTCCCAAAATAAAGTAAAAAAAATTGTAAAAAATAGGGAAAAAAATAAAAGTAGACATTGGGTATTACCGTGTCAAAAAAATAAAATGTTGCTCTATAAAAATATCACATGACCTAACCCCTCAGGTGAACACTGTAAAAAAAAAAAAAAACGGTGTCAAAAGCCATTTTTTGTCACCTTACATCACAAAAAGTGTAGTACCAATCGATCAAAAAATCATATGCACCCTAAAATAGTACCAATCAAACCGTCATCTCATACCGAAAAAAAAATAGCACCTACATAAGACAATTGCTCAAAAAATAAAAATATACTATGGCTTTCAGAATATGGAGACACTAAAAAAATCTTTTTTTTCAAAACTGCTCTATTATGTAGAACTGAAACAAACAACCAATAAAAATAGACATATTTGGTATTGTCACATTCGTAACAACCTGCTCTATAAAAATACTACATGATCTGCCAGATGAACACTGTAAATAACAAAAATTAAAACGGTGCCAAAACAGCTATTTTTTGTTACCTTGCCTCACAAAAAGTGTAATATAGAGCAACAAAAAATCATATGTACCCTAAAATAGTACAAACAAAACTTCCACCTTATCCCGTAGTTTCCAAAATGGGGTAATTTTTTTTGAGTTTCTACTCTAGGGGTGCATCAGGGGGTCTTCAAATGTGACATGGCAGGTTAAAATTATCCCAGTGAAATCTGCCTTGCAAAAACCATATGGCGTTCCTTTACTTCTGCGCCCTGCCATCTGCCTGTACAACAATTTACGACCACATATGGGGTGTTTCTGTAAATTACAGAATGAGGGCAATACATATTGAGTCTTATTTGGCTGTTAACCCTTGCTTTTTTACTGGAAAAAGTGGATTAAAATGGAAAATCTGCCAAAAAAGTGAAATTCTGAAATATCATCTCAATTTTCCATGAATTCTTGTGGAACACCTAAAGGGTTACCAAAGTTTTTAAAATCAGTTTTGAATGCCTTGAGGGGTGTAATTTCCAAAATGGGTCACTTTTTTGGAGTTTCTACTCTAGGGGTGCATCACGGGGGGTTCAAATGGGACATGGTGTCAAAAAAACAGTCCAGCAAAATCTGCCCTCCAAAAACCATATGGCGTTCCTTTCCTTCTGTGCCCTGCCGTGTGACCGTACAGCAGTTTACGACCACATATGGGGTGTTTATGTAAACTACAGAATCAGTGCAATAAATATTGAGTTTTGTTTGGCTGTTAACCCTTGCTTTGTTAGCGGAAAAAAAAAAATTTAAATGGAAAATCTGCCAAAAAAAGTGAAATTATGAAATTTCATCTCCATTTTCCATTAACTCTTCTGGAAGACCTAAAGGGTTACCAAAGTTTGTCAAATCAGTTTTGAGTACCTTTTGGGTGGTTTCTACTATGTAAGCCTCACAAAGTGACTTCAGACCTGATCTGGTTCTTAAAAAGTGGGTTTTGAAAATTTTCTGAAACATTTCAAGATTTGCTTCTAAACTTCTAAGCCTTCTAACGTCCAAAAAATGTCATTCACAAAATGATCCAAAAATGAAGTAGACATATGGGGAATGTAAAGTAATAATTATTTTGGAGGTATTACTATCTGTTTTACAAGTAGAGAAATTGAAATTATAAAATTTGCTAATTTGGTATTTTTTTAGTAAATAAAATAGGACATTTTTTGACTAAATTTTACCACTATGATGAAGTACAATATGTGACGAGAAAACAATCTCAGTATGGCCTGAATAAGTAAAAGCGTTTTAAAGTTATCACCACATAAAGTGACACTGGTCAAATTTGCTAAAAATGGCCTGGTCATTAAGGTGAAAAATGGCAGGGTCCCTAAGGGGTTAAGCTACAGATGCAGTGACTATGGAACAATATTTGAAAATGGGTAAAGAATTGGTTTCAGGACATAAAAGAAAGAGTTTTAAATGGTACATATTCAAAATGGACTAAAGTCAGCAGTGGGGTACCATAAGGATCTGTGTTAGGCCAGATTCTCTTTAATCTCTTTATTAATGACCTTGTGGATGGGACTGAGAATAAAGTGTCAGTTTTTGCTGAGGATATGTTTAGGATACTTAGTAAATGGTTTATCTCATACATTGGTGACATATCACTAGAAAAAAGTGCAGGTCCCATGCTCCTATCTCTAGAATTGGGCTCCTACAGAGAATGAGAACACACCGCACGTGTGGTGTGCCCTCCATTCACTCTTATGTGAGTTTCAAAAATAGTGCAGCAAGCACACGCATGTCCCTAAGCCACTCCTGTGTTGTCTTGGCTGTTTGCTTAGGGTCATCGGCTTGTTGGAAAGTGAGCCTTTAGCCTAGTCTGAGGTAGGGTTGTTTTGGGTATCGAACTTTCGATACCCTATAGATACTTTTGTCTCGTATCGAGCTCGATACCCGGATTTGTCTTTTATCGATACTAGGCTGTGCTACTGCTCAGTCTAGTATCAGAGAACATGGATCGCACTGCTCTCAGCATCAAATTTATAATGTCATGGAAAAGGGTCTGAATACGTAAATCCATGCAAAATTTTAGGGGGGAGATTTATCAAACTGTTGTAAAGTAGAACTGTCTTAGTTGCCACAGCAACCAATCAGCTTCCACCTTTCATTTCCCAAAGGAACTGTGAAAAATGAAAGGTGTAATCTGATTGGTTGCTATGGGCAACTAAATCAGTTCTACTTTAAACCAGTTTGATAAATCTTCCCTTAGTTTTTTCTTTTTAATACCTTTGCAAAAACTTCTAAAATTCAGTTTTTACTTTCTCATTATGGGATATTAACTGCTTGCCGACCGCCGTACGCAGGATTGCGTCCTGCGGGCGGTTGGTTTATTCCTCCTGGACACATCGGCGCGTCCTCTCAAGAGACGCGAGAGGACGCGCTGATGCGCTCGCACATGCGCAGTGCGCGCCATCGGCGCACTCGCATGTAACTGTAGTACAGCCTGCCAGCGCTGATCGCGCGCTGGCAGACTGTATAAGTTAGAAAAAAATGCATATCAGACGCTGTTTTATGAACAGCGTCTGATATGCCTGCTGCCTTCTCTTCTGGTGGTCCCTTTGCTTGGGACCACCAGAGGGGGAAAAAAAGTGCACCAATCACTACACACACCCTCCCCCACCCCGTCACTGATTAACCCCTGATCACCCATGTCACCCCCACTGATCACCCATGTCACCCCCCCCCCCCGTCACTGATCACCCCCTATAAGGCTCAATCAGACATCCAAGAATAGGACATGTTCTATATTTTTGCAGATCCGGAAGTGCGGATCCGCAATTTCGGATCCGAGCAGGACAAAGTCTGTCCCTATAGAATTGAATGTATCCACAATTCCGTTCTACAAAATTTTGCAGAACAGAATTGCGGACATGTGAATGAGGCCTAAGAGTCCCTTAGCGATCACAGCTTTACAGCTTTCCCCTCTTTTTTTTTTTGCACATTTTTTTAGAGATTTTTTCATCCACATTGATCAATGTGAATGAAGAAATCTGTGCCGTTCATTTTTTTCTTTCAGCCCAGCGGCCGAACGGAAAAAAAAATCTCATTACCCGTATGGTCAATATAAGGAGAATAGCAAAAACTCCTAATTCTGGCCATATGGGTAATGATTGTGGAGACCCTCAAACGCCAGGGCAGTGGAAAAACCTCACAAGTGACCCCATTTTAGAAAGTAGACACCCCAAGGTATTCGCTGAGGGGCATAGTGAGTTCATGGAAGTTTTTATTTTTTGACACAAGTTAGCGGAAAATGAATTTTTTTGAAAAAAAAAATAAAATCCATTTCCGCTAACTTGTGACAAAAAAAAAAAAAAATTCCATGAACTCACTATGCCCCTTAGTGAATACCTTAGGGTGTCTACTTTCCGAAATGGGGTCACTTATGGGGTGTTTCTACTGTCTGGGCATTGTAGTACGTCAGGAAACAGGACAGGTGCTCAGAAAGTCAAAGTGCGGAAATTCACTTTTTTGCACCATAGTTTGTAAACGCTATAACTTTTACCCAAACCAATAAATATACACTTATTGGATTTTTTTTTATCAAAGACATGTAGAACAATAAATTTAGAGAAATTTTTAAATTGAAATATAGTGTTATTTGAAAAATTTTACAACAGAAAGTGAAAAATGTCATTTTTTTGCAAACAATTCATCAAAAAAAGTAAAATATCAAAAAAAGTTAAAATGTCAGCAAGAATGAAATATCACCAAATGAAAGCTCTATTAGTAAGAAGAAAAGGAGGTAAAATTCATTTGGGTGGTAAGTTGTATGACGGAGCAATAAATGGTGAAAGTAGCGTAGTGCAGAATTGTAAAAAGTGGCCTGGTCATTAAGGGGGTTTAAGCTAGGGGGGCTGAAGTGGTTAAGTGCTGATTGATGGGGAAAACATGATTTTTTTTATTTTAGCACAAGGCGCCAACATAACAAAATGTGAATTCGATTTTCTGAACACACTGTACATTTACTTACAGTTTTTGAAGCATTACACCTTTTTGGGGTTGTATACAATCCTGGATTACCATTTCCTTTGGTTATCTGCATTGCATGGCTATATTGTAATTGTATTTAACTGCCTCCTATATGCTCTTTCTATGACCTGTTAGCGGTTTACAATGCTTCACTCCACAGAAGTTGTTAGGCTGTAGCATAAATCTGCAGTATGTTTAGCATGACGTAGGTAGAGCAATGGACTAAGTCATCTCTTTTATCATTCATGTTGTATTATACCTGTTCCATTTCAAGAAGTGGACCACCCACCATCTATGAACATCATACTTTTCATAGCAGAAATAAGAGAATAGTATACATACGTAAAATACTTGTACGATCTGAAATGACATTTATATTAGGCTTAGTGGAAAACTGTAAAAGTTCACGTGCGCTTGTAATTGGCACCATGATATAAAATAAGGGTTTTTATAGCTTAGGCGATCAAGAACACGACATCTGAGAAAAATAGTCAGGGACTTTACAGATAGGGACTCTCCAATGCAGGGCCATTAGGCCAACTGTTTCCAACAACAAGCAGCAAAGTTCTGTTTGCAAATCGGGGACAGGCAGGAGCTCTGTGTGAGGACAAGGTAAGTGACTTATAGCATGTTTAACCCCTTTTTTGCAAATCCGACATGTGTCATTATATGTAGTAATACCTTTAAAACGCTTTTACTTCTCCAGGCCATTCTGAGATTGTTTTCTCATTACATATTGTACTTCATGACAGTGGTAAAATCGAGTCAAAAAATATTTTTATTTATAAAAAAATACCAAATGTATAGAAATTTGGAAAAATTCACAATTTTCAAAATTTCTATTTCCCTGCCTTTAAAACAGATAGTGATTCCTCCTAAAATAGTTATTATTTTAAATTCCCCATATGTCTACTTCATGTTTGGGTCATTTTGTAAATTACATTTTATTTTTTTGGGACGTTAGAAGGCTTAGAAGTTTAGAAGCAAATCTCAAAAATTTAAAGAAAATTTCCAAAATCCACTTTTTAGGGACCAGTTTAGGTCTGAAGTCACTTTGTGAGGCTTACATAATAGAAACGACCCAAAAATGACCCCATTTTAGAAACTACACCCCTCAAGGTATTCAAAACTGATTTTACAAACTTTGTTAACGCTTTAGGTGTTCCACAAGAATTAATGGAAAATGGCAGATTTTCCATTTTAATCCATTTTTTCTTTAACACATCGAGGGTTAACATATTTATTACCCTGATTCTGCGGTTTACAGAAACACCCCACATGTGGGCGTAAACTGATGTAAGGGCACACGGCAGGGCGCATTTTTGAAAAAAAATTATGTTTTAGTGTCTCCATTTTCTGAACGCCATATTTTTTTTCTTTTTCTGCCGATCGTCTTGTGCAGGGGCTTGTTTTTTACAGGAAGAGTTAACGTTTTTATTGGTACCATTTTTTAACATAAGATTTTTTGATCACTCATTATTACACTTTATGGGTCAAGGTGACCAAAAAATTGACTGTTTTAGCAGTTTTTATTTATATATTTTTCCAGCGTTCACCTGAGGGGTTAGGTCATGTGACAATTTTATACAGCAGGTCGTTACAGATGTGGCAATACGTCAATACTAATATGTATACTTTTTCTTATTTATTTAAGTTTTACACAATAATAGCATTTTTTAATAAAAAAACGATGTTTTAGTGTCTCCATAGTCTAATAGCCATACCTTTTTTATTTTTTGACCGATTCTCTTAGTTAGGGTCTAATTTTTTGCGGGATGAAGTGACGTTTCATAGGTACTATTTTGGGGGGCAAAAGCCTTTTTGATCGCTTGGTGTTGCAATTTTTGTGATGTAAGGTGAAAAAAATGGCTTTTTTTCGCATTTTTTTTACGGTGTTCATCTGAGGGGTTAGGTCATGAGATATTTTTATAGAGCAGGTTCTTACGGACGTGACGATACCTAATATGTATCCTTTTTTTATTTATTTTTTACACAATAATAGCATTTTTGGAAAAAAACATGTTTTAGTGTCTCCATATTTTTTTTTATTTTTTGGGCAATTGGAGCTAATTTTTTTGCAGAATGAGGTGACGGTTTGACTGGTATCATTGTGGAACACATAAGACCTTATTGATCACTTTTCATACCTTTTTTGGGGAAGTGAGGTGGGCAAAATTTCAATTTCATTATAGTTTTTCTTTTTTTTATGGCCTTCACCGTTCGGGGAAAGTAATATGACCCTTTTATAGATCAGGTCGTTAAAGACGCGATGATATCAAACATGTGTAGTGTATTTTATTTTTTTTATTTTTAATCAATGATAAATGTGCGGCTATAAGAAGAAATACATTTTTTTTTTACCCAGACCCACTTGGTTCTTGAAGATCCAGTGGGTCTGATGCCTCTATAATACACTGCAGTACACTATATAGTGTACTGTAGTGTATTGTGATTTTACACTTAACCTGATCAGGCTGCCTTTAGCAGGAGGCTGATCAGCCTTAGCTATACCATAGCAAGCCAGAAGCCTGTGAAGGCGTCCGGTTGCTATGGTAACCATCGGGTGCTGCCACAACAGAGCAGCGTTCGATGGGGAAAGAGGGAGCCCCCTCCCTCTGTGAACCCCTCAAGTAACAGGTGGCTGCAACGGTACAGCAGCTCCCAATGGGAGAGGGAGGGAGCTCCCTCCCTGTTAACGCTTTCCATACAGCCGTCCCTATGGACGGCAGCATGGAAGGGGTTAAACGGCTGCCATCGGTACAGACTAGCCAATCAGAGCGATTGCTGGCCCAGGACCGCCCTCACTGGTTAGCTGTGTGTAACAGCCGGGGTCTCAGCGCGGTCACCATGTCTGCAGACATGGTGACAGTTTAATGCCATGACGTGTATTCTGGTCATGGAGCGCCAAATAGCAGTGCTCCATTACGAGTATACACATCAAATAGCACTAAGGGGTTAAACTGTCCAACTGGTCAATTGTTTCCAAACGATCATAATGATAATTGGCCAAGTGAAATGAAATACCCTTCATCATTGATCCTGATTGATTGTACTGCCATGAAAAACTGGTTACCATTTACTCAAGACTCACAACTTAGGCTACTTTCAAACTAGCGTTTTGGCTTTCCGTTTGTGAGATCCGTTCAGGGATATCACAAGCGGTCCAAAGCGGATCAGTTTTGCCCTTAATGCATTCTGAATGGATAAGGATCCGCTCAGAATGCATCAGTTTGGCTCCATTCCGCTTTGGAGGCGGACACCGAAACGCTGCTTACAGCTTTTTGGTGTCCGTCTGACGAAACTGAGCCAAAGTTGAGTAATTGGTTCCAAAGCCCCAGTGTCATCCAAGATAAGAGAAAATGAAGATTTAAGAAAAATAAGCAGATAACTAAGACAAATAAAAGAAGTTCATACATATAAAATTTAGGAACTAGCAACTAATACAACTATTTTACCAGAGAAGTGGCCTTGATTGGATGGATCTGAGTCTGAGGCATTGTATGTTGAGTCTAGTTTCAATTTACGATGGGTCAGAAAAGACCATTGTATCCTGAGACCATTGTATCTTGAGGGATCACTGTAGAAGGGAGATTTTTGCAGTTTTCCAGTAATGAAAGTAAAAAAATTAAATATATTATTTAGGTTGGGTGAGTGCTGTTCCCTTCTATATTCTGGTAAGTACAACCTTGTTGGCCAGTCACGTCGCCCATTACCCCAATGAAAACCCAAACTCCTGGACTCTCTTGACCCACTCACTTTGGCTATAACAGGGGTACTGAACTGGTGGCCCTTGGTCTGACTCTGGAGCACAGTTGCTGGCTGTCCAGATCCCTGCATTTCTTACTTTCATCTGTATCTGTGTTCTCAGGACATGCATACAGCAAATACTAAGGTGAAGCCTTCCATTCCCCCACCATTGGTGGTTCAGTGCATGCAGTAGCGATACAGTGACATCACTGCACCTGCTGTGCTGAGCCACAGAGCGGACCAGGTCTGTTTGTCTGGGGAACTTCAAGTAGGTGAGTATTTAAATTGGCGGCAATACGAGGTATTGCTCTATGTGGAAGTATCACTCTGTGTGAGGGACTACTTAAGGGCTCTTTCAGACTTGCGTTTTTGTTTTCCGGCATAGAGTTCCGTCGTCGGGGGCCTTACTCTGTGAGGTGATACTTAGAGGCTTTCACTCTGTGAGGGGGAACTTAGGGGCAATTGTCTTGTGAAGGGGATGCTTATCACAATGTATGGCGGGCACTAAGAGGACATCATAATGCATGGAGGGCACTGAGGCGACATCATACTGTGTCAGGGCACTAAGGAAGCATCATACTGACACTAATGTCTAAAGTGCTGTGGAATATAACAGTGCTATATAAGTGCATAAAATCAATATATAAATACTGTGTGGGGGCACCAAGGGATCACCCTGCTGTGAGGGGGGGCACTTAGGGGACATCCTACTGGGAAACGCACTAAGGAGCATCATACTGCACATACTGTGTGGGGGGCAATAAGGAAGGGAGCATCATACTGTGCATACTGAGTTTTCCAAGAGTTTACAACTTATGACCTATCTTCTGGATAGGTCATCAGTATCTGATCGGTGGGGGTCTGACACCCGGGACACACGCCGATCAGCTGTTTGAGAAGGTACCAGCGCTGTGAGCGTAGCGGCCTTCTCCGAGCTCACCAAGCACAGCGCCATACGTTGTACATCGGCTGTGTTTGGTATCACAGCTCAGCCCCATTCACTTCTATGGGCCTGGGCTGTGCCAAGGGCATGTGACCGATGAACATGTCATCAAATGGCTTAGTAAAAGCTGGAGAAGGTCCTGGTACTACTGTGAGCTCTGCTGCCTTCTCAAACAGCTGATCGGTGGTTCCGGATGTTGGACCCCCACTGATCAGATACTGATGGCCTATCCAAAGGACAGGTCATCAGTATTAAAGTCTCGGAAAAACCCTTTAACCCTTTAAACCCTCTCCAGTGGATGGTACTCAGTGTTGTAGTAATCAGCAGGCTAAAAGCCTCCAATTTAGCGCATTTCACTCCAATAACCTATGACTGGTACAGAAAATGCCGGTAGATCTGCTCCAGAGCATCTCATATATCTTATCCCAACTGCCCTCTTCCCATACAGCATATATGGTATGTACCTACCTATCAATTCCTATTGCAGCAACCATCTTCTTGTATAAAATGCACGGTTCGGAAGTGCTGGTGCAATAACGGTGCAATGAAAAAGTCGCTGCCTCCAGTGATAGTATGACAAGATGACCGAGCAAGTGGATTGTTATTTTTTAATTACCCACAAGTCACAAAAGATGCTGAAAGTGGTCCCCGTTCGCGTCTCTGCATCTTTGGGCACGTCGGATTATGTTGGCTGATACTGCTTGCAGCTCTTCATCAGTGATGCTGCAGAAGAAAAAATGTCCTGCTTTTTCCAACAAGATGGGGCAACTCACATGCACCTGACGGAACTCAGTGGCACTGGTTTAGGTAGGAGCGAGCCGTGAGCAAAGGGTTATGGCCACCACGTTCCCCAGACTTATCTACATGCGATTTTTATCTGTGAAGAGATTGAAAACAGAAAGTGTCCGCTAACAATTCACATATCCTGGATGAACCCAAGGAGAACATCACAAACACTATCCGCAGCATCACCCGACATAATCCGACATGCCCAATGATGCATAGACGTGAACGGGGACCAGTTTCAGCGTCTTTTGTGACTTGTGGGTAAGTATAAAAGAACAATCCACTGGCTCGTTCGTCTTGTCATACTATCACTGGAGGCGAGCTACTTTTTCATGGGCCACCCTGTATAACTACGCTAATTATTTGGTTACCACGTAGTGAGCTCTGAACTTGCAAGGACTACTTATTAGGGACCCAGAAGGACCCCCGAATGCATAGAAAAAGGGTAGATAGTTGAAACTATAATTCCAAATAAACAAGATTGATCAACTTTTATCTGCCCGTGTAAAGGGACATCTCCAAGTGCTGATCATGGTGGCATTGGGCATTGTTTGCTTAAAGGAAACCTGTCACCTCCCAAATGCATGTAAACCCGCCAGCAGTACCTCAGTGTAGCCCGCAGTGTGATACTAATCATATTTTTCATCCCGCAGTCCGATGCTACATAAGGTCAGAAAATGATCTTTTATCCTCAGCCCGCGCTATTTTGCATGTCAGCTTGAAGTCAAGGTGGCAGCGGCATTTGGGAGGTGACAGGTTCCCTTTAAATGCTATCGATTAATAAGAATTTCGCTTAAATAAGTGTTTAGGAGCAGTCAGGAGCTCAGTGATAAGGGCTGCCTGCTGCTCTGCAAATACACACTGACATCTGCACAGAGAAAAGGGATGAACATTTTTATTAAAGCTCAAGGGGGGAATTTATTAGTGTCTTAATCCCTCTGTGCTGCTGGTGGATGCGCCAAAGTTATGTAGAGGTACAAGCCTCTACATCAGTTTGGCTCTTGCTTCCACCGGCTGTGCGACATGCACCAGCTCTCCTGCTGACTTAGTTTAAGGTCATTTTCCACACCATAAACTGGCGTTGGAAAATGTTGAATGAGATGGGCCGGCCAGTCCGCTCTCTTCCCCGTCCCCTGTTTCCACCACTTCGTAAAAGTGGCACGAGCGGGGTAAAGGCACAGATTTTGATGCAAAACACCTTTATGACAAAATCTGCAACCTAAGTACAACAAAAGGTGGCGTCAAACAAATAATTAATTACTGCCCAAGTGTTTTCCTGATAATTGCCCCGTAAAAAAGTGCCACCGATCACCCAATGAACAGGCAACTGCTCATTCGTTAGATCATCACATCTTTCATGTGGCACCTAAAATCCTTGTTTGTCTTATCACCCTGTGTAAACGGGCATGTGCTTGCCAACAAAGAAGGAAACTATGGGAAGAAATGATTATAGTAGCGATCATTTATCCACATACATTCCACTGCTGCATAACGAACGCTCATTCCCGAATCCTTGCCTTCGAATCTCCCCGGTGTTGTCAGCCGCACACAGCACAGGCCTTCCCTGAGTTCCATTCATCGTGGGAACGGAGCTAAGCGAGTTTTAAAATTTGGGGGCATAATACTTCATGGGGGCACTAAGTGGTCACCATGCTGTGTGGGGGGCACCAAGGGGCATCTCATGCTGTGTGAGGGCACAAAGGGGGCATCATGCTGCATGATGGCACTGTGGGCATAATGCTTCATAGGAGCAATAAGCAACCACAATATTTCATGGGAGGTACTAAGAGAGAATAACATTTTATCTGGGAAACTAAGGGGGCATATTACTTCATGGGAGTACTAAGGGGGCATAATACAGAGTGGGCAGGCTCTAAAGTACGATCATACTGCAGGGCACTAAAGGAGCATCATACTGGGGGGGGGGGGGGAGCATAATACAGAAGAAGATGGAGGGGGACATCAAACTAAATGAGGGCACTAAGGGGGTATCATACTGCATGGGAGGGAACTAAGTGTACTATAGTATGTTGGGGGTACTAAAGGGGTATCATACTATGTGGGGACACTAAGGGGGCATCATTACTGTTTGAGGGGTACTAAGGAAGCATTTTTAGTGTCTGGGATAACTTTACTGTGTAAGGGGCATTTCTACTGTGTGGTGGGCACAAAGAGGCACTATTACTGTGTGGTGATACAAAGGGGACTGGATATGTGTAGACAGATATTGGGCAGGGTTAGGGGCATGGCTTAAAGGGGTTGTTCAGTGGCATAATATGGGAGACGGTGTGCATGTAAATATTGAAGAGGATGCAAGGCATGCATGAGTGTGGCAGCCATTCAAGGCGCTAAGGCTACTTTCACATTAGCAGCAGGGAATCCTTCAGGCTATTCCGGCGGGTGAACAGCCTGTTGGATCCGCCCTGCCGCTAGTTCACGTGTGCCCCCGGACTGCCGCTCCGGAGGGCAGGGGCAGAGTTCCGGCCGCAGTTTATGGCGAGAGCCCGCCGGACTAAAAGAACAATATGCAGTATTTTTAGTCGGACGGCCTCTCGCCGTGCGCTGCCACCAGAACTCCGCCCCCATTATAGTCAATGGGGACGGAGCGACAGTCCGGGGGCACACGTGAACTAGCGGCAGGACGGATCCGACAGGCTGTTCACCTGCTGGAGGTCCGTGCCGCTAGTGTGAAAAAAGCCTAATCTGCAGGACACCCCACTAATCTGATACTGAGGATACATCATCCATATTGTGCCACTGCACATCCCCTTTAATGTAATCTGCCTTTTCTCATAGCTGGGAGGTATGTGTAAAATAGCCCTTACTTTTGGTCATGGGTGAACAGGGAGAACAGCACTTGACCATTCTGGTGTCAATTGTACATGTTTGTGAGGAAATATAGCCATTTTCTTCGATTAGGTCTTACAACTAAAAGAATTGTGCACTTGTTGCACACGGAATGGTGTCCCTGACAAGAAAGCAGCCATTTCCAATGCTCCCCACAGGAGGCTGATTTGAGTCCCCGTCTGTCAGCCTGGCTGGTGGCTCCACACATTACACGACATGCCGGATCCCGTCACGCTGTTGCTCGCAGAGAAGGCGGAGCCTGCACCACCAACTGTACCAATACTTCCCCGTCCCCATCCATTACCATACACAGCATGCACTGCTGGAGCACGCACTCCATAGCTGCCACATACAAACCCACGTCCTGGACCAGCAAACATGTCAGCCAGCAAATCTCCTTTCAAAAAGAGAGCCAGTTTACAAGCTCCAAGCGCAGCAGGTGAGCACGGCTGTCAGGTGGGCGGAGGTGCTAGGATGAAATATTCATATAGGTGTATAGCCAGAACTAGGCATGCTGTTCATATATGTATGTATGTAACATAGGACCTGGAGGTGAGGATCCTCAGGAGAGAGAAAGAGAAAAATGGCGCGGTAACCACATGAACATGCAGTACCAGGAATTCCTGCTGGTGTGTACTTTAGGGTCAGTGTGAGCGTCCACCATCACCTCAGGGCATCAGGATGGAGAACAGGGAGAAGATGATGGAGACTGGCAGAGATGAGAAGAATTCCGGGGGTGGAGCAGCATGTGGGAGCATTATGTGTTTTATGTATCAGTATCAGCATTATCCAGGGCTCTCTATCAAACCCAAGATGTCATTAATATCACACATCCATATTAAAAATCATCCAGAGGGTTAATACGACAAGGCTGATTTAGTTGCAGAAAATCTCAGCCATTTCTATTCATGTGAAAGAGGTTCATGGATTTCTGCAAGCTCCATTCAGATGAATGGAACAGATTTTTGGTAGCAGAAATTTTCGGCAACAAAATCTGCTGCGTGTGAAGGCACCCTAAGGCCTCTTTCACGTGAGCGTTACGGAGAAAACGGAGGGTTTTGCAGGCAAGTTCAGTCAGTTTTGTCTGTGATTGCGTTCAGTGTGTGCATTCCTCCGCGTGGAAGCAAACAGTTTCTGATGCGTTTTTCACGCATCAAGCATTTACATCTCTTGACAACCATTAGTGAAAAACGCATTGCATCTGGATGTCTTCCGTTTTTTTCACTGAAGCCCCATTCACTTCTATGGAACCAGAGCTGCGTGAAAAACGCACAATATAGAACTTGCTGCGATTTTTCCTGAACGCAGAAATGATGCGTGAAAAACGATGCTCATGTGGCCAGACCCATTGAAATGAAGGGGTCAGGATTCAGTCCGGAGGATATACGTTTGCTTTACGCATCACACCCTGACGGAAAACTCGCTTGTGTGAAAGAGGCTTAAGGGTACTTTCACACTAGCGGCATAGCTATCCGGCAGGCTGTTCCGGCAGGTGAACAGCTCGCCGGATCCGCCATGCCACAAGTACCCGTGTGCTGCCGTGCCGTCCCCATTGACTATAATGGGGCGGAGCTACGGCACAGCATGGCAGTGCACGGCCGGAGAGCGCCAAACTAAAAGTACTGAAGGTCCGACTTTTCAGTCCGGCGATCACTGCCGTGCACAGACGTCAATGGGGATGGAGCTGCAGCACACGGGTACTTGCGGCATGGCGGATCCGGCAGGGTGTTCACCTGCCGGAACAGCCTGCTGGATAGCTATGCCGCTAGTGTGAAAGTACTCTAAAAATATAAGATGATCTGTGGAAAAACAAAACAGTGTGAATAGCAGCACTTCATGGGAAATAGGCTTTTCTGCCTCCTGTTACCGGCAGTGGTTGTGGAACCACTGTGCCAACAAGCGGATTTGGCTTTGGGCATCATCGTGGCTGCTCCCTGGTTTTCACCCTTCAATTAATATGCAGGGGTCTAGTCTTCGCTGCAGGGACCATCAGGCTGCTACCTCTTGGAGTAGTCCCTGTGTGGTTGACAGCTGACCCACAGGGGTCAAGAGACGTGGTGTGCAGCACTGGAGGGATAAGCAAACTCATAGTAACAGGCCGAGGTCAGGGCAGGCATGGTATATGCAGATCTGAGAAACAGGTCTGAGGTTAGGGCAGGCAGGAAAGGGTCAATGCGGTAATCAGACACTGTTTGGTCAGGCAGCAGAGGGTCAGAATCCGGGAATCAGACACTAATCGGCACACAGGCAGACAATCAGGTACAGCTAGCTTGTCACCTTTCCCAACAAAAAATACCGCTCCAGTTCACTTGGGTAAAAAGAGGTGTGGCATTTGCGTGTGGCTTTAACACAGGGTGTTTTTTGACACCAGTGGTTTAATCAAATTTTGAGTTTTGCCTTTTTTTTAAAAATATATGTATATATGCTATTTTTCAATCAGTTGTGCAGTGGTGTAAAACTGATGATCTGTGCTCAGGATAAGTCTTCAATATCAGATTGGTGGGGGTCTGACTCTGCGATCAGTGGTATAAAAAGGTTGCCGCGCTTCATAAGCACTTAGGATTTTTCGCATTTATGGGTCACATGGCCTAGACACAGCTCAGTCTCATTGTGAATGAGGCAGAGCTGCCATACTCGAGCTCCGTCGCCATTCAGCAGACTGCACTGTGCTTAGTAAGTTGTGAGGAGGTGGTGGCACTTACCGGAGCTCTGGTGAGTGCCGCAGCTTCCTCAAACAGCTGATTGGCGGGTTTGTCAAACCGCCACCGCTCTCATATTGATGACCTATCCTGAGCATAGGCCATTAATATAAAAATCCCAGAGAACTTCATTAAGACCTCATGCACACGGTCGTTGTTTTGGTCCGCGTCCGAGCCGCATATTTTGCGGCTCGGGAGCAGACACATTCACTTCAATGGGGCCGCAAAAGATGCCGACAGCACTCTGTGTGATGTCTGCATCCGTTGCTCCGTTCCGTGGCCCCGCAAAAAAAAAATAGAGCATGTCTTGCGGACAAGAATAGGCGTTTCTACAATTGCCCCCATTCTGCAGAACAAGGAGCAGCTTCCGTGTTTTGCGGATCCGCAAAACACATACGGTCGTGTGCTGCTTCCCATTAAAATGAATGGAAGGCTGTTTTGAGGTGGTTTTTGGAGCTGATTTGAAGCTGATTATGAGGCAGAAACACATCAGTGCCAAAAAACTCAGTGTGCACTGGCCCTAACATCTTTGTGGGGATAACGGTGTGCTGATGGGCCAATGTAATGATAATGCAAAGGCTTGGACTAAAATGGCGATAATTAACAGTAACAGATTCTTGTCTCAAAGGCCCACAGACAGGCTGCCCTGTAACTCTGTTCTGTGTCCTTGGCTGCTGCCTGGGATCAGATCCACTGACAAGAGCTGCTGAGGAGAACAGAGACCACTTCCAGGTGAACAGTGGGTAGGAGCAGACAGCTTTTCACTTAAATGACCTTATAATCCTACCTATCTCTCTCGGACAGTCTTTTTTGGAATCCTTGCAGGTACATCTCCTTGATGCTCATCCACTGAGTCTGCCTGCGGAAATCTTGTCTGAGTCTAGGACATCTGGCTTCTCTCCGCAGCGCGGCTCCACTCTCTGCTCCTGCTAGGTCCGTCTTTCTGACCAGTGACCACAACAGTCACTGACGAGACGCTGCAGGCCGGTCGCTCTTCCACCTGCTGGTAATAAAGTTCTCCTGCCATAGTCCTTCCCCGTAGTCTCCACCGTGGCCATCGTGTCTGAGGTAGCCAAGTCAGGTGGCAGGCAGTACATTCGTACACATCACTGCAGTCAGCTGCTCCTGGCTGCCGATCTGGGTCTGTTTTAATGTAGCACTCACCCGGCTGATTAAACAGTTCCATTTAATGTGTCATGAAACAAGGACACAAAATCGCAGGTAGCAGGGGCGGATATCGAGCTGAGCGGCTGCACAAGGAGGCGACGGCCGTTTCGCGCTTAGACTAGCGCATCGTCAGGCCTGACGATGCGCTAGTCTAAGCGCGAAACGGCCGTCGCCTCCTTGTAGTCGCTCAGCTCGATATCCGCCCCTGCTACCTGCGATTTTGTGTCCTTGTTTCATGACACATTAAACGGAACTGTTTAATCAGCCGGGTGAGTGCCGCACCGCTTTCTTCCTCCACTTGCATTCATTGGATTACTTTTGTATTACTGGTAGCAGAGCACCACGCACGGCTCCACTTACGCCGGATCGGTGGTGACCAGCATCGACTTACGGGGGTTTTTTACTAGGTAGTGCCGCCCTGATTTCTATTTCTACTTTCTCCCTATCACACTGTTTTAATGTAGCTCGAGGTTGAATACCCCTCCAAGTTCCTGCCACCGGTCTGGCATCCAATCAAAACTTCCGTCGGCATCAAATCGAAGAGGGCGTAAGATAAAAAAGATGATAATGCACATGTACAAACCGTGTCAGAGAAAATTACTGGCGATTTTGATAAAAATATAATATCGGCGCCAGCCTTCTGGATGAAATACCGGATATGCCAATCGTTTACGAGCCAGGTGGCCACCCTAGATACAGCAGGCCTTAGCAGGAATTAGCAGAATAATGAATCTATTGCCCAGACACGGAATGAGACAAACAGCACAGCATATATAATAGAAGCATTAGAAACGGCCTAGCAAAAAGCAACTACAACAGAATTTAAGAGATGTTAGCAAATTTATTAAAAAGGAAAAAATATGATTTTGCATGGTCATAAGCTTTCGGATCCTTTACTATGATATCTTAAATTTAGCTCTGAGAGCCTCTCATTGCTCTTGATCATCTTTGAGATGTTTCTACACGCTGATTGGAGTCCACCTGTGTTAAAGGGCTTCTGTCACCCCCACTGATGTAATTTTCACTAGCTGACATTAGCTACTTGCTAATGTCAGCTGAGTTCAAACATATGTTTCAAAACTTTTTTCCTGTTTTCTATCTTCTAAAAAACTTACTTTTGTGATATGCAAATTATCTTCGCTACCAGCAAGTTGGGCGGGTACTTGCTGGTAGCCGCCGCATCTTCATGCCCTGGGAACGCCCCCTCTTCTTTTGATAGACAGGGCCTGCGCCGATGACGTCAGCGCTACACCCGGAAGAGAAGACGCCGGCATCCCTGGTAAGGAGCAGGCGATGCCGGCGTCTTTTCTTCCGGGTGTAGGGCTGACGTCATCGGCGCAGGCGCACTGAGGACGGAGCGCCTAAGCGAGCGTCCTTCACTCAGAGCGCCTGCGCCGACTAAAGACCGATACGGCGCAGGCGCGGGATTGCAGCTGCAGACAGGGCCAGCGGGAGGAGGAGAGCGCGCTGGCCCTGTCTATCAAAAGAAGAGGGGGCGTTCCCAGGGCATGAAGATGCGGCGGCTACCAGCAAGTACCCGCCCAACTTGCTGGTAGCGAAGATAATTTGCATATCACAAAAGTACGTTTTTTAGAAGATAGAAAACAGGAAAAAAGTTAGGAAACATATGTTTGAACTCAGCTGACATTAGCAAGTAGCTAATGTCAGCTAGTGAAAATTACATCAGTGGGGGTGACACAAGCCCTTTAAAGGGAATCTGTCACCACGTTTGAGCCCTTTCAGCTAAACATATGCTGACGTTCAGGGTCTCATTAGCATGCCTAATGTGGGCTCATCTATCCGATCAGTAGCGTTATTTTGTCAAAAAACAGGTTTTACCAACCTGTCAATCAAACATATAAGGTGCTCAAGGGGAGGTCCAGCGATGCAGGGTGCCCGGCCGCAGTCATCGCTGTATGTGCCCAGCGCCGCCTCCTAATGCTCTGTGCCGCCTCTCCCTCCCTCCCCCTCCTCCTGCTGTAAGCGCTGGCTCGTGCCCACAGGGCGCGTGCGCACTTCACTTGAAGAAGCCGATCCAAGAAGTCCGTACGGGCGCATGCTGATAATGCAACCCATTATCTTATTGGCCATGGCAGCAGCTGCCTGACACTGGTTTCTGCAGCTTAGTTTGGTGTTCACAAAAATTCCTAGGTCCTTAGGTATGTACGGGTGACTTGCATTATTCCTTTCCATGTGCATAACTTTACATTTGTCAATGTTAAACCTCATCTGCCACTTCTCTGCCCAAGCCTCCAATCTATCCAGATCCCTCTGTAGCAGAAAACTGTCCTCTTCAGTGTTAATTACTTTACACAGTTTAGTGTCATCTGCAAAAATAGATATTTTACTGTGCAAACCTTCTACAAGATCATTAATAAATATATTGAAAAGAATAGGGCCCAATACTGACCCCTGAGGTACCCCACTAGTAGCAGTGACCCAATCTGAATATCTACCGTTAATAACCACCCTCTGTTTTCTGTCACTCAGCCAGTTACTTACCCACTTACAGACATTTTCTCCCAGTCCGAGCATCCTCATTTTATATACTAACCTTTTATGTGGTCCAGTATGAAATGTTTTGGAGAAGTTAAGATCCATTGACTCATCCTGGTCTAGAACTTATCTCTTTATAGAAACTGATTAAATTAGTTTGACATGACCGATCCCTCATGAAGCCATGCTGATACAGCGTTATTTGCTTATTTTCATTGAGATACTCCAAAATAACATCTTAAACAGAAAACCCACAGTTTACCCACGACAGATGTTAAACTTACTGGCCTATAGTTTCCGGCAGGGTGGATAAAAATCAATGATTTTTTTTTTTTAAATCAAAAAAATCTGATTTATTTGATTTAAATCGAATTTTTTTGATTTAAATCGGATTTTTTTAATTTAAATTGGATTTTTTTATATAAAATGCTTTTTGAGGAAAATATATTACCATCCAAAGGTTATTCCATCATGAAATAAATTAGTTTTTAATTATGTAGAATAAGGCTGTATATGTTTAATTTTTTTTTGTAAATAAATTCCATGAATCCATTCACAATGTCAGGATCTTCCAGAGGTTTTTCTTAGATTATTGGGCAGTTTCTCTGCCTACAAGATATTATCACAGATGCTTGGTTTACTTTTGCAGTTCTCAAAACTGAATTTGACTCAGCAGAGATCACAGGCCTCTTCTTCACAGCAAATCTTCATCTACTTGCATATTATAAGTTATACCAGCAAGAATTAGTCTTAGGGCTACTTTCACATTTGCGTTCAGTGCGGGTCCGTCCAGTACTTGTACAGACGGATCCGCACTGAAAATACAAACCAATGCATCCGGTCAGAACGGATCGGTTTGTATTATATGTGGAAAAAAATGCTAAGTCCCAAACGGATACGTTGTGACCCCCATTGAAAGTCAATGCAAACAGATCAGTCCCCATTGACTTACATCGTAAGTCAGGACGGATCCGTTTGGCTCAGCATCGCTAGGCGGACCCCAAAACTCTGCAAGCAGCATTTTGGTGTCCACCTCCAAACGGAAAGGAGGCGGTATGGAGCCAAACCAGTGCATTCTGAACGGATCCGCATCCATTCGGAGTGCATTTTGGCTGAACGGATCAGTTTGGGGTCTCTTGTGAGACCTCCAAACGGATCTCACAAGCGGATCCCCAAACGCAACTGTGAAAGTAGCTTTATGTAGAAAACTATGATTTAAATCAAGCCTTACTGGCTAGTGATTTAAATCATGATTTAAATCGTGATTTAAATCAGTTTGATTTAAATCAAATCTACCCTGGTTTCTGTTTTTGGACCCTTTTTGAATAATGGCACCACGTTTGCTAATTGCCCATCCTATGGAACCCTCCCGTCAATATAGAGTCCTTGAATATAAGAAATAAGGGTCTGTCTGCTAGATCTGGGCTCGACAAATCCCAGGCGCCAGGTCTCCATGGCGACCAGAAATTTGGTCCTGGTGCCTGGGTATTTGTCAGCCCGTTTTCAAAGGTGCCTGGGCGTAGGGCCGGCGCGTCCTATAGGCGGACTAGGAACGCCGGCCCCCCTCATGCTGCAGCCGCCTGAGCGCTCTATAGAGCCTCAGGCGGCTGCAGCACTGCCCGGGCTGGCGCGTCCATGAGGGCACACAGCCCTGGCGCAGCATGAAGAGAGGTACTGACAGGAGGGATGCGCTCAGCGCTCCCTCCTGTCACACCCTCATTGTAGTGTGGCCGAGCCCTGTATGGTCCGCGGGTGCAGGGAGCATCTGTCTCCTGTACCTGGCCGGACTGACATGAAGTGCGCATACAGTGTACACTTCCTGTCAGTCCGCCCGGGTACAGGAAACTAAAGCTCCTGTACCCGTGGACCATACAGAGTTCGGCCACGCTACACTAGATGTAGGGGAGGGAGGGGAGAAAATGACAAGAGGGGGAAAAAGAATGACAAGGTGGGGGGGGGGGGAGAGAATGACAAGGGGGGGTGAAGAAAATGACAAGGGGGGGGGAAGAGAATGACAAGGGAGGAAAGAGAATGACAAGAGGGGGAAAGAGAATGACATGGGGGGTGGGGAGAATGACAAGGAGGGGGAAGAGAATCACAAGAGGGGGAAAGAGAATGACAAGAGGGAAAAAGAGAATGACGGGGGGGGGGGGGGTGACAAGAGGGGAAAGAGGATGACAACAGGGGGGAAAAAAATGACATGGGGGAAAGAGAATGACAAGAGGGGGAAAGTGAATGACATGGCGGGGGGGGGGGGAGCTGGGGGTTGTAGTGATGCGGGGACTGCAGAGGCTGAGCCCCAGCTGGGAGTTTTAGTGATGTGGGGACTGCAAAGGCTGAGCGCCAGCTGGGGGTTGTAGTGCTCAGTAAAGTGTCATGGTGCCCGCTGTGTTTGTGCCCTCCAGACCCCTCTGCCCTCCCCTCCGGACCCTGTAATCCTTGTAAGGGTTTTCACATGTCATGGCCGCCATTGGCGATCACTTGGACGTCTCGTCTGACGTGTGATATAACCTATTGAAGAGGGGAAGCACTATGGGGGCCCTATATACTTGCACATTATGGGGGGCACTATGGAGATTAGGGGAAGGAGCACTATGGGGGCATCTACTAGGGGCCCTATGTACTGGCATGCATCATTGGAGGGCTCTATGGAAAAGTGGGGGGGGGGGAGGAGCACTATGGGGGCATCTACTGGGGGCTTTATGACACGGCTCCGCATGGCTCCTAACTTTTTTAGCTGGCTCCTAGATTCCAAGGAAATTTGTCAAGCCCTGTGTTAGATTACTAAATTATTTTAGGATATGGGTATTTATGCTATCTGGACCTGGTGATTTGTCTATTTTCTTCTTTTTAAGACACCGCTGTACTTCTTCCTGGGTCAGACAGGCCACTTTTAATGGACAGTTTACTTTGACACTCTGCATTTCATCTGACAGTTCATTTTCCTAAGTGAATACAGTAGAGAAAAAAATATTTACTAGATTCACTTTCTCCTCATCACTCCAGTCTCTACAACTTCTCCTTTATCACTCTGTAAAGGGCTAACACTTTCAGGTTTAAACTTTTTATACTATTTATATAACTGAAGAACATTTTAGGGTTAGTTTTACTCTTTTTTTGCAATGAGAGATTCCTCCCCTCAATGCACATTGATGCAGGGGAGGAAGCCTTGGGAGGTTAGGCCTCTTTCACACTGGCATTTTATCTTTCCGTCCTAGAGTGCGGTCCTCGGGGATCTAGGACGGAAAGATACTGATCAGGATTATCCTAATGCATCCTGAATGGAGAGAAATCCGTTCAGGATGCATCAGGATGACTTCAGTTCAGTACTGAGACAATTTTTGGCCGTAGCAAAATCCGCAGCATGCTCCGGACCCAAATCCTGAAGGCATGCCGGAAGGACGGATCCGGAATTAATGCCCTTTGAAAAGCATTAATCCGGATCCGGGTTTAAGCTAAACGTCGTTTTGGCGCATCGCCGGATCCGACGTTTAGCTTTTGTGAAGGGTTACCATGGCAGCCAGGATGCTAAAGTCCCAGCTGCCATGGTAAAGTGTAGTGGGGAGGCAGGGGAGAAGTATACTTACCGTCCGTGCGGCTCCCGAGTCCCGGGGTGCGCCACAATGACCTCAGAGCGCCCCATGAGCATGGGTCACATGATCACGTGATCCATGCGTGTGGGGCGCTCTGACGTCATTGTGGAGCGCCCCGGGAGCCGCACGGACGGTAAGTATCTGCTCCCCGGCTCCCCACTACTTACTATGGCAACCAGGACATTAGTAGCGTCCTGGCTGCCATAGTAACACTGAAAGCATTTTGAAGACTGATCAGTGTTCAAATGCTTTCAGTTGTCTTGCGTTGTGACAGATCCGGCGGGCATTTCCGGCGACGGAAGTGCACGCCGGATCCACACAACGCAAGTGTGAAAGAGGCCTAAGTTGAGGAGCACACAGCGGGGAAGGGCACGGGCTTGGGCACTTTGAAAAGGAAAGCCCATACGGCTGGGCACTTGGGACCTGTTTGTGTGGCAATAAAAAGTGATTTTCCTGGCCATGGAATAAACAGATGACATAAAGATATGGTTATTATGCTTTTGATGGCATTTACTGGTAGTCATATTAATGAAATTTACATGACAGACTCCCATTAACATGTTATCTATGCCTCACGGTAAAGCCCATTACAAAAAAAAAAAACATAAAAAAAAAAACACTGAGAAGTGATGTTCGTGCTTTTTCTGATATTAATCATTTTGAAAATGAAAAATTCTGAGCTAAAACTACATATCAATGGAAGAAATTTCATTTTTAATTTTCACGGCTCTTTTTTACTAAATTCATTCATGTGAGTTTGAAATGGTCATAACACCCCTAGATTCTTTTATTGGTGTATTTTCCAAAATGCGGTCTTTTGGGATGTTTCTTAGAGGAGGGTTCCCCAACTCCAGTCCTCAGGGCCCACTTGCCGGTCGGGATTTAGGAGTATCCCA
Organism: Bufotes viridis; assembly: GCA_033119425.1. Classification (NCBI taxonomy): domain Eukaryota; kingdom Metazoa; phylum Chordata; class Amphibia; order Anura; family Bufonidae; genus Bufotes; species Bufotes viridis. Next base: position 182,512,082 of record CM065591.1, read on the forward strand.
CAGAATAAATACCTGTGGTAAATCCTAATGGATGGACACTAATTATATCAGCTGCCCAATACTAAGGAAATCCTGAAAACATGACCGGCAGGTGGGCCCTGAGGACTGGAGTTGAGGACCACTGTCTTAGAGGACGTCTAAACCTCTGCAAACCTAAAACGGTCCTTGAAAAACATCCTCAAAAATAAGGCCAAAATCACAAGGTGCTTGCTCTTTAACCCCTTAAGGACGAAGGGCGTACATGTACGTCCTGTGAATATCCGATCACCGCTGCGCACGTGGCGGTGATCGGAACAGGATGCCTGCTGAAATCAATCAGCAGGCATCTTGGCACAATGCCCAGGGAGGTCCTGTGACCCCCCCATGTCAGCGATCGCAGCAAACCGCAGGTCAATTCAGACCTGCGGTTTGCTGCGCTATGTGCGATCTAGACCGCGGGGATCAGAGACTAAAATATGCCCCAAAGGTTAATTTTTAACCCCCCCCCTGCACCCCGCTATCTTAGTGTCCCCCCGGGCGGTGCAGGGGGGGGATTGCGGGCAGTGCTCTGGGTGAGCGGCACGGGAGGCCTCTTTTCAATCGATTTCCCTGGTGTCTAGTGAGTATAGCAGGGGGTCAGCACATTGCTGACCCCCTGCTATAAACTGCTGACATCTGTGCTGCAGATGTCAGCAGTTTAACCCCTTCTATACTGCGGTCCGTACGGACCGCAGTATAGAAGGTGTTAACATGGAGGGAGCTCCCTCCCTCTCCCATCGGGGGGCTGCCGTACCTTTGCAGCCCCCCCGACGGGATAGGATAGTAGAGGGAGGGAGCTCACCTCTCTTCTCATCACCCGCTGCTCTGTAATGGCAGCGGGTGATGGTTACCATGGCAGCAGGACGCTTTCAGAAGCGTCCTGCTTGCCATGGTATAGTAACTCTGGTCAGACTTCTGCTAAAGGCAGAAGTCTGACCAGACTGTGAAAAGTAAAAAAATACAGTGCAGTACACTATATAGTGTACTGTTCTGTATTATATAGACACCAGATCCACTGGATCTACAAGAACCAAGTGGGTCTGGGTTAACAAAATGTCAAAAAAGTGAAAAAAAGTAAAAATAAGAAAAATACATATCACTGAATAAAAATAAAAAAAAAACAAATAAACTACATATATTAGGTATCGCCGCGTCCGTAAAAATCTCCTCTATAAAAATATCACGTGACCTAACCCCTCACGCAAATACCGTAAAAAAAACACAAAAAAATGGTGTAAAAAGCCATTTTTTGTCACCTTGCATCACATAAAGTGTAATACCAAGTGATCAAAAAGGCGTATGCCTCCCAAAATAGTACCAATAAAACCGCCATCTCATCCCGCAAAAAATGAGTCCTTATATAGGACAATCGCCCAAAAAAATAAAAAAAATATGGCTCTCAGACTATGGAGACACTAAAACATAATTTTTTTTTCTAAAATGCTATTATTGTGTTAAAGTAAAATAAATAAATAAAAAGTATACATATTATGTATCACCGCGTCCGTAAAAACCTGCTCTATAAAAATATCACATTATCTAACCCCTCAGGTAAATACTGTTAAAAAAATAAAATAAAAACAATGTAAAAAAAAAACATTTTTGTCACCTCACATCTCAAAAACTGTAATAGCAAGCGATCAAAAAGTTATATGCACCCAAAAATAGTGCCAATCAAACCGTCATCTCATCCCGCAAAAAATGATACCCCAAATAGGACAATCACCTCCAAAAAAAAATAAAAATAGGGCTCTCAGACTATCGAGACACTAAAACATGATTTGTTTTGTTTTAAAAAATGATAATATTGTGTAAAACTTAAATAAATGAATAAAAAGTATACATATTTGGTATCGGCACGTCCGTCGCAACCTGCTCTATAAAAATAACACATCACCGAACCCCTCAGGTGAACACAAAAAAAATAAAAAAATACGGTGTCAAGAGACATTTTTGTCACCTTACATCACAAAAAGTGTAATAGCAGGCGACCAAAATGTCATATGCACCCCAAGATAGTTCAAATCAAACCGCCATCTCATCCCGCAAAAAATGAGCCCCTACATAAGACAGTTGCCCAAAAAATAAAAAAAATATATGGCTTTCACAATGTGAAGACACGAAAAAATCATTTTTTTCAAAAATGCTGTATTATGTAAAACTGAAACAAAACCCCCCAAAAAGTAGCCATATTTGGTATTGCCGCGTCCGTAGCAACCTGCTCTATAGAAATAGCACACAATCTAACCTGTCAGTTCAACGATGTGAATAACAAAAAATAAAAACGGTCCGAAAATAGCTATTTTTTTGCAAATTTTCCATTTTAATCAATTTTTCCAGTAACAAAGCAAGGGTTAACAGCCAAACAAAACTCAATATATATTGCCCCGATTCTCTAGTTTGCAGAAACACCCCATATGTGGTCGTAAACTGCTGTATGGCCAAACGGCAGGGCATAGAAGGAAGGGAATGCCATATGGTTTTTGGAAGGCAGATTTTGCTGTACTGGTTATTTGACACCATGTCCCATTTGAAGCCCCCCTGATGCACCCCTACAGTGGAAACTCCAAAAAAGTGACCCCATTTTGGAAAGTACGGGATAAGGTGGCAGTTTTGTTTGTATTATTTTAGGGTGAATATGATTTTTGGTTGCTCTATATTACACTTTTTTTGAGGCAAGGTAACAAAAAATAGAAATTCCAAAATTTCCTCTCCACCTAAAGGGTTAACAAAGATTGTAAAATCAGTTTTGAATACCTTGAGGGGTGTAGTTTCTTAGATAAAGTCACTTTTTTGGAGATTCTACTCTAGGGGTGCATCGGGGGGCTTCAAATGGGACATGGTGTCAAAAATCCAGTCCAGCAAAATCCGCCTTTCAAAAACCATATGGCGTTCCCTTACTTCTGTGCCCTGCCGTTTGGCCATACAACACTTTACGCCCACATATGGGGTGTTTCTGAAAACTACAGAATCGGGGCAATAAAAATTGAGTTTTGTTTGGCTGTTAACCCTTGCTTTGTTACTGGAAAAAATGGATTCAAACGGAAAATTTTCCACAAAAATCGAAATTCTGAAATTTTATCTCCATTTGCCATTAACTCTTGTGGAAAACCTAAAGGGTTAATGACGTTTGTAAAATCAGTTTTGAATACCTTGAGGGGTGTAGTTTCTAGAATGGGGTCATTTTTGGATGGTTTCTATTATGTAAGCCTCACAAAGTGACTTCAGACCTGAACTGGTCCCTAAAAGTGGGTTTTGAAAATTTCTGAAAAATTTCAAGATTTGCTTCTAAACTTCTAAGCCTTGTAACGTCCCCAAAAATAAAATGGCATTCCAAAAATGATCGATACATGAAGTAGACATATGGGGAATGTAAATCAATAACTTTTTTGGGCGGTATTACTATGTATTATAGAAGTAGAGAAATTGAAACTTGGAAAATTGCTAATTTTTCCAAATTTTTGGTAAATTTAATATTTTGTTTATAAATAAAAATGAAATTTTTCGACTTAATTTTACCAGTGTCATGAAGTACAATATGTGACGAAAAAACAATCTCAGAATGGCCTGGATAAGAAAAAGCGTTTTAAAGTTATCACCACATAAAGTGACACTGGTCAGATTTGCAAAAAAAATGGCCTGGTCCTAAGGTGAAAATGAGTCCAGTCCTTAAGGGGTTAATTTCTGAGGCTGTTATTTGAGTCATATAGCAGATTAGGACCACATATGAGACATTTATAAAAACTGCAGAATCAGGGTAATAACACGCACTGATTTTCTGAATATGTGATATTGCCTTTCTGCCTGATTATCCCTTGTTGATGATGAGTAAGGGGAATCTTTTTAGGCACTTATAAGCAAAGGCCAATTTAATCAGGCATATAGGTTTACATAGGCAATAGATCACTCACTTAATTTTCAGTTTAATAGGGGCTTTTCTCCACCTATTTTTAGCGTGTAACTTTAATAAAGATTTTTATTTTATTTTAGCGTCCATACTACTTCTGTCAGCTTTCCTCTTTTAGTGACGCTGACCTATCTATACGCATTACTGTGATTTCCCAATTGACGTATGTTAGTTTGGGGATGGCAGGATTTTTGTCAGGTGGTGTTAACACAGCGGGATGGGACCAATACATATAAAGACCATATTATAGGGTGGTGGGAGATACAAACACTGGAGACGTATCTCAAATTGAATATTGTGCCCCGGGGACTCAGGATTCCACTGTTGCAGGTGGCTCGTGTACGCTCCCCTGGGTTCATTAAGAGGTGGGACAAGGAGTCCATTGACTCTTCTCTACGCCTAATGTCTCTTTTATTGGAGGAGAAACGTCAAGTTTATGAGAGGAATAGCACAATATTTAAAAAGCAAATCGAAGGAGTGAATACATTTTTCAACAATCCTGAGTTCCTACTTAAAGAACAGGCATTGCAACAAACAATTGAAGGGTTCACTGCCCAAATAAAGGCAGGTTAACCCTATCAATAAGTCTGGGACACTACAGATTTTAAGGACGGACATATTTTCGACTATAGTCAAAAACAGAGCATGGCTCTAGAGGTGGACACTGAACCATCCTCATCAGAGGGGAAACTGAAAGTGTCCCCAGTAGGGCCTGTTCTGTTTCAGTATCTTGCATTGTGTATTGTTATGCTCCTCTCTTCTCCTCCCCCCTCTGTTTTAGCTTCTAGTTAGTTCAGCCTAGCCACTTCCTGTTTTCCCAGTCATGCATTGATGTTACTGTGTGCTCTACTTCTGAGGAGAACCTCTATCTGAGGAGAATCTCCATCTTCTAAGCATAATTCTTTTACCATCTGGATTCCCTGCATATCTTGTAATACAATCTCCAGATTAAAAGCTACTTGATTAACTTCTGTGTGTCTGATGCGTAAACTGTAAGTGGAGAATGTCTGATTCAACAAGTCACCTCAGTGTGCATAGAGGCTGTTTTCACACAGATGCATGATTGTATAAAGCTGACATTTCCAAACACCACAGTAAAAAAATTGTCTTAGTACTTTCCTTCTCCCGCTAAGAAAAGAATATTCTCCTCCTCCAAGTAATAGCCATCATCATTTATCTCCTGTTATACTGCAGTGGAGGGTTATATCTTTTACTGCTCAGTACTGCATTCGCTAGGTGTCACGCGGGGAAGGGTACAAGATACAATAGACACACAAGAAACAACAAACAAGCATCTAGGCAAAAGCTGGGGATAATGGTCACCTCCTGACAAGATCCTATCAGCTGACCCTAGACTGCTGTGTACATGTTTAGACCCCAAAGGTGGGAATAAACTGGAGGAAGCAGGTGACTAACTAACAGCCTAGACAGTACACAAATGGAAACCAAAAACACACTTATCTTTGAAGCAGAGCAGAAACCGCCATCCACCTTTCCTCAGAGTGAGAAAGAAGCTATAACCTGCAAAGGACACTGGGTAGTTGCGTGATTTAAACTCAGACAAACGACCCCACCCAGTGCACCTGAAGGGAGGCAGGTACAGCTCACTACAAGTAAACAGAAAACCCTACAAATGTGCTGCCAACCTGACAGACCTCCGCACCTCATCGGAGCAGGACATGACACTAGGACCGCAGAAGCTTCTAGCAATTGCAGTTTCATACAGGCTAGGAACTGTATTTAGCCTGTTTTCTGAGGTAAATATTGTCTGCCTGCTGTAAGCTATTAAAAGACTGAACCACCACTAGAGGTTGCTGTTGTGTTACAGATGGAAATGCAGGACACAACTAGAAGGATTTCTAAGCCCTTATTAAAAATGAAAGAGGCCCTTCTAATCGACATGGAGATATGTAATAATTTATCCAGTTTGTTGGAAAAGACTGAACAATGTATGGATGCAGCACATGGATCAGGCTATAATGAAGATCAATTAAAGGCCATGTGTACAAAATTGAATAAGACCTAGGAAAGTTATAATAGACTGTCTGAAAAATATTCTTCTTTGTTATCAAGTCTCAACTTCATCCTAGAATTGAAGACCCACACAGCACTTAATGATGAAAGATATAGCAGATTTATGGCAGTCACGTCAATGTTAGAGGACAAGATATCACAACAATATGAAACTGCGTCCCACCATTCTAACCTTTCAAGGCACTCCAAGGCTTCATCCCGTTCCTCGAAATCTATTGCTCAGTCCTCATCGCTAAGGTCTCACTCACAGCACTCTTCACTGAGTACCTCATTGGTGTTGGCATGCGCAAAAGTGGAAGCAGCGAAGGTACAAGCTCACTGCATTAGAAAGGAAGCAGCCATTAAGGCACAACCGCAGAACACAGGCTCAATCCCAAGCGACCAAAGCCGAAGCTGAGTTGGTGCTCCTTCAGAAGGAAAGGGAAGAGGCAGCAGCCATGGCTGAACTCAGAGTTCTTGAAGAAGCTGCTGAAGAAGAAGAAGCTTATCATCCTATGTCCAAGATATCTAATGACTCAGAAGGGCGTACCATGCAATTCGTCCTAGACCAAAGCAAAGTCAGTGCATTTGCACCAGAAGATTTGGGCTCTGCACGCCAGCCTGCTGAACTCATGCGAGTAGAAAAAGAGGCAGCTGATAACAATACAGACCCCAGTCCAGTGGACATTTTTCTTTCTTTCTTTCAAACCTCTGGCACCTTACACAGTATTTCAGGCGCCATTAGAGACCAAGCCGCTTTAAGCTCATCAACTCGCATTAAAACCTCCTAAGACTAGTTGCATAGCAACCAAGACGCTGGCGCCAACATTACCAGATGTGAAGCCTTCACTTAGGCTCAACCCAGCTGCCACTCCATTCCATCTTCCAACCCCTAAACCAGGGCTGTGGAGTCGGAGTTGGAGTCGGAGTCGAGGAGTCGGAGGCAATTTTGGGTACCTGGAGTCGGAGTCGGCAAAAAATGGACCGACTCCGACTCCTACTAGATTTAAATTGGAATAAAAAAAAATTGGAATAAAAAAAAAGCAAGTTTAAATGTCCCAATTCAGATAAAGTTATAATTAATTACTTCTCTACTGTAAGAATAAAGGCCAATGCGTGCAGTGCATCACGTTACCGCTAAACAAAGACGTTAAGTGACCGTGAAGAAGCATGCTTTTCATATGCTTTACTATGCAGTTAAAGGGACACTGACAGGCTGATATATCTGCTGGTATTCATCAGAGGATTAGGAATACAACTAGACGACTGTTACCCCCAGTTGAGGTTTACTTGTGTTTAAAAACGTTTTAATCAATATGCAAATTCTCTACCTTTGTGCCCAAGGGGCAGGCGCACATGTAGAGTACTGGCAGCACTAGACAGGACTAGGTAGCGAGGAGGAAGAGAGAAAGCTGGCACAGCCTCAGCATAGCCAGACGAGGCTGCTGCCAGCACTCTACACGTGCACCTGCGCAGGAATTCAGCGTTCGGCTAGCCTGAAAAAAAAGGCCAGTGCAGTGAATAATAACGAGGGGAACAGCGCTGGGAAGCTGTACTTCGGGCGCGGCTGGGCACAAAGCCGCAGGAGACGCTGCCCCATTGGGCACAAAGATAGTGAATTTGCATACAGATTAAAATGTTTTTTAAACACAAGTACAGCTTAACTGGGGGTAACATTAGTATCGTTTTATTCCTAATTCTCTGATGAATACTAGTATATATATATCTTTAGCTGGAAAATCAGCCTGTCAGTGTCCCTTTAAGAAGCGGCAATACTTACACTTTCCATTGTCTTGTGGTCTGCTGTTACAGGGAACCCATGGTTATCCTAGCCTCTCACTGATAACTGATTAAGGACTGGAGACACTTGTATAAGTGAAGGGAATGGAGAGTCAATAGTTCAAGACTGAAGCTGTAAACCATTTGAAAAACTGCTATCATTCAGCTAAGGCTATAAAACATGTAAACTCAGATTGTTAGCTTAAATTTTAAATACGACTATGGGATTCTACTAGGAAAATCATGTTTTAAAATAAATGCCCCTTCCCCTGCCCCTTCCTGGATCCTCCCACTGCTCTATCTTCAGCAGAAGATCAGCACACAAAGGAGAAGGCAGCAGCTTCTGCTCAACTACCTCTCTGTGCTAGAGAAGATTAGAAGAACTTGGCGGAACAGCTTCGTATTTGCATATTAAATACAGAGGAGTCGGAGTCGAGGAGTCGGAGTGGGAAGTTTCAAAATCTGAGGAGTCGGAGTCGGACAATTTATCTACCGACTCCACAGCCCTACCCTAAACATAGGGTATCAGATGGTGCCAACAACACCAGCGAGGGAAAAGTTCCCGTCACCATGATGCAGGAAAGAAATGACGGATCAGAAATTGCTAAGTACCTCATCCTCAGGGACCTCATCAGTACTAGCCTTACGAACTTTGATGATCGCCCAGAGAACTATAGAAGTTGGAAGGCCACCTTCAAGACAACAGTTCAAACCCTTGGTGTACCGCCTATGCAAGAACTTGATTTACTAATTAGCTGGCTAGGTCCATGGTCGTAGAACTATGTTAAGAGACTCAAAACCGTTCATATCTACGAATCAGTCAAAGGCCTTCGTCTCGCATGGGAAAGATTAGAGCAGACATACGGCGGCACGGAAGTAGTTGAACGTGCCTTATTTAAACGACTCTATGACTTTCCTGAATTATCCAATACAGACCGCTGAGGGTTCCAGGAATTAAGCGACCTTTTGCTTGAGTTTCAGATCGTCAAGGGAGACCTGCAGCTACCAGGTCTCAGCTTTCTTGATACCTCCCATGGTGTGGGCCTGATCGTGGAGAAATTACCCCTCAATATTCAAGACCAATGGGGAACAGGTTCAAAATACAAGGAGCAACATTGTGTTCCCTTTCCACCATTTTAATTCTTCTGTAAGTTCATCAAGGACTTGGCTAGAGCTAAAACTGATCCGAGCTTCAACACCTTGGGAACCAACATCTTTGGCTCTACTAAACAGAGACACAAGACTTTCAGTCCCAGACAGGGGGGCCCTAAAGGTCTAATTTCAGTAAAAAAGACAGGGGTTGTGCCCAGTACTAACAATGGAAATGAAAGCCCTTGGGAACCCGATCATCATTGCCCTATCTATGATAAACCACATCCTTTAAGGAAATGCCGTGTCTTCATAGCAAAACCCTTTGAGGAACATAAGGAGTTCCTAGGGAGTCATGATATCTGCTTCAGATGCTGTCCATCCACTGAGCACTTCGCCAGAGACTGTAAGGTTCCAGTCAGGTGTTCTGAATGTAATAGTGATGTACATGTGTCCGCTATTCACCCGGGACCAATCAGGCGGAACCTAGAACCAGTTAGCTGGCACAAGCCCCATTCCGATCAAGGTGGGGAGAGTCATGGTGGGGAGAGTGCCGACCAACGAACCACAACCGTCACACCCAGATGCACAAAGGTATGTGGAGACGGACTTGTGTGCGGTAAGTCTTGTTCTAAGATTTGCCTCGTGGATGTGTTTCCTACTGCACAACCAGAGAAGACCATAAGAATGTATACTATTCTAGATGACCAAAGTAATCGTTCCCTAGCTAGCCATAAGTTCTTTGATCTGTTCAGGATAGAGGGAGAAACTACACCCTACACCGCAGGAACATGCTCTGGTCTTGTGACAACCTCAGGAAAAAGAGCTAATGGTTTCACCTTGAAGCCCATCAAAGGAGATAAGAAACTCTCTCTTCCCACCCTTATTGAGTGTGACAAATTGCCGGACACATGGGATGAGATTCCCACACCTGAAAGCACACAGCATCACCCTTATCTCAGGAACATAGCCAGAGAGATTCCTCCCCTTGATAACCATGCTGAGATCTTACTCTTGCTAGGTAGAGACATTCTTGAGGCTCATAAGGTCCTTGAACTTCGCAATGGCCCTTTCAACGCTCCATATGCCCAGAAACTTACAATGGGTTGGATTATTGTGGGGGATGTATTTCTGGACAGAGCCCGCAGACTCTGCCAAGTACACTCCTTCAAAACTGACGTATTAATAGGGGGACGAACTTCTTACTTCAGGCAGTGTCCTAACCACTACTATGTGCAAGAGGTTCCTTGCCCAAATATTCTATAAACGTCAGAAAGCAGCTTAAATCCCAAGTAGTCAGCTGCAGAAGAATGTTCCTGGACAGAAGGGCAGCTTGTAGAAAGGCCTTCAATTATAGCCCTCTTCAAGCCCTTCCCAGCTTTGCAGTCCTTACACAGTTTATCATAATGAATCCTATATCTTCACTGACAACAAGCCTTCTGATTCATGTAGTTCTGATGAGACACCGCAGAAACGTGAGCCTTCCAGTCAACTGTTTGACAATGAGTTTAATTCTGTAAAGGAAGTATCTTCTGAACGTTCTATATAGGAGGTTCTTTCAACAGAGGAAGAGTTCATTTCAGATACTTTTCAAGAACCTTCAGTACCATCGGCTGTTGATTGCACCCAAGAGGATCACAGTTCTTCCCAGTCTTCAACAGATGAGCACCTTCATATTGCTCAGCCTTTTCTGGAAACCACAGGGAAAAGTTCACCGCCAATGTCCATGACAAATACTGCATGTCAACAACCCAAGTCCGTACGTACAAAGACAGATTCCATTTTAGAAGTGAAAAGCAGACAGGAGCATTCGCGTTCACTATCCATAGACAGAAAGCAATCAGCCTCACAAAATAAGCGCTCACGCTCTAAATCTTTGGCAAGATCAAGGAGAACCAAGTCCTGCTCAGCTTCTAATGAAAGAAACAGACAATCTCCTGTAGTAAAAAATAAGAAATCCACATATGGGGTGCATAAAAGATCACTCAAGAATAAACCAGAAAAGATAGGAAATATTCCTGTGCCATCTGGCGTCTTCAAAGAGCACAACCTTTATAATTTTCGGTGGAAGCAGGTACAACATCTCGCCAGTCAGTTCTAGAAAAGGTGGAGGAGAAAGTACCACTGCCTCTTGAAAGAACGCAGAAGGGGGCAAGAACCAAGGCCTAATTTAAAGGAAGGAGATTTTGTTCTGTTAAGAGACAAACAAGTTGATCGTCTCGACTGGCCTACTGGATTTATTGCTAAAGTCGTTTCTAGTTCGGATGGAAAGAACTTCCATGTTGAGATTCCTTCTACCAGAGATGCTTATCATCTTCTAGGACTGTTTCCAGTACCAGCTCTATGGTCTGAACTGAAGACATATCCTTTTTTGGTTTGAATAAATGTTCATTGCATGTTTCCTTTTCAGGTTTATGGACATTATTCATCTGTTTAATTTTCAGGTTTATGGACATTATTCATTGTTATTTTATACAATTCCATTGTATGCATATACAGGGAGTGCAGAATTATTAGGCAAATGAGTATTTTGACCACATCATCCTCTTTATGCATGTTGTCTTACTCCAAGCTGTATAGGCTTGAAAGCCTACTACCAATTAAGCATATTAGGTGATGTGCATCTCTGTAATGAGAAGGGGTGTGGTCTAATGACATCAACACCCTATATCAGGTGTGCATAATTATTAGGCAACTTCCTTTCCTTTGGCAAAATGGGTCAAAAGAAGGACTTGACAGGCTCAGAAAAGTCAAAAATAGTGAGATATCTTGCAGAGGGACGCAGCACTCTTAAAATTGCAAAGCTTCTGAAGCGTGATCATCGAACAATCAAGCGTTTCATTCAAAATAATCAACAGCGTCGCAAGAAGCGTGTGGAAAAACCAAGGCGCAAAATAACTGCCCATGAACTGAGAAAAGTCAAGCGTGCAGCTGCCAAGATGCCACTTGCCACCAGTTTGGCCATATTTCAGAGCTGCAACATCACTGGAGTGCCAAAAAGCACAAGGTGTGCAATACTCAGAGACATGGCCAAGGTAAGAAAGGCTGAAAGATGACCACCACTGAACAAGACACACAAGCTGAAACGTCAAGACTGGGCCAAGAAATATCTCAAGACTGATTTTTCTAAGGTTTTATGGACTGATGAAATGAGAGTGAGTCATGATGGGCCAGATGGATGGGCCCGTGGCTGGATTGGTAAAGGGCAGAGAGCTCCAGTCCGACTCAGACGCCAGCAAGGTGGAGGTGGAGTACTGGTTTGGGCTGGTATCATCAAAGATGAGCTTGTGGGGCCTTTTCGGGTTGAGGATGGAGTCAAGCTCAACTCCCAGTCCTACTGCCAGTTTCTGGAAGACACCTTCTTCAAGCAGTGGTACAGGAAGAAGTCTGCATCCTTCAAGAAAAACATGATTTTCATGCAGGACAATGCTCCATCACACGCATCCAAGTACTCCACAGCGTGGCTGGCAAGAAAGGGTATAAAAGAAGAAAATCTAATGACATGGCCTCCTTGTTCACCTGATCTGAACCCCATTGAGAACCTGTGGTCCATCATCAAATGTGAGATTTACAAGGAGGGAAAACAGTACACCTCTCTGAACATTGTCTGGGAGGCTGTGGTTGCTGCTGCACGCAATGTTGATGGTGAACAGATCAAAACACTGACAGAATCCATGGAAGACAGGCTTTTGAATGTCCTTGGAAAGAAAGGTGGCTATATTGGTCACTGATTTGTTTTTGTTTTGTTTTTGAATGTCAGAAATGTATATTTGTGAATGTTCAGATGTTATATTGGTTTCACTGGTAAAAATAAATAATTGAAATGGGTATATATTTGTTTTTTGTTAAGTTGCCTAATAATTATGCACTGTAATAGTCACCTGCACACACAGATATCCCCCTAAAATAGCTAAAACTAAAAACAAACTAAAAACTACTTCCAAAAATATTCAGCTTTGATATTAATTAGTTTTTTGGGTTTATTGAGAACATGGTTGTTGTTCAATAATAAAATTAACCCTCAAAAATACAACTTGCCTAATAATTCTGCACTCCCTGTATAGATAGTCGTATCTACCAATACCAGACGGGGAGTGTTCAGTGTTCTTCTAGTTGGTTTAGTCTAGCCACTTCCTGTTTTCCCAGTCATGCATTGCTGTTAGTGTTTGCTCTAATTCTGAGGAGAATCTGAGTAGAATCTTATCTTCTTTTCAAGGAGAATATTGTTGGAATAATTCTTTTACCATCTGGATTCCCTGCATATCTTGTAATACAATCTCCGGATTAAAAACTACTTGATTAACTCCTGGGTGGCTGATGCATAAACTGTAAGTGGAGAATGTCTGATTCAACAAGTCACCTCACAGATGCGTGACTGTATAAAGCTGACATTTCGAAACACCACAGTCATGGTTATTCATGAATTCCTGCTCTCCCGGCCCACCTGCCGATGATTGACAGGTTTTTACCTAGTTTTCTCCCTTTCTCTCTAGGAGAGAACTGCCAATCAGCAGATGGGTGAGAGAGCAGGAGATTATGAATAACCATGACTCTTCTCAGGTAGATCTGACTATTTTTAAAGCCTGGGCTGCAATGGTTATGATGCTGGTTCTCAGTAACCACTTACTTTTAGCTCATGAGTGACACACCGCTGGGCTGCAATGGTTATGATGCTGGTTCTCAGTAACCACTTACTTTTAGCTCATGATTGACACACCGCTGAAATCAGTATTTCTGTCACTATTTTATGCTGCCCTCAGTGAGGTTAGTATAAAGTTGATGACAGGTTCCCTTTAAAAGCTTACATGTTTCACATTATTAATTATGGTTAAGTTAAAAAATTACATGAGCAGTTTTAAAATACACCTCTGTAGGTCATCTGATCAGATCTGCAGTGTGCAGGCGCCGCGAAAATCATTCTACCTGGAAGCGTTCCTTCTCAATCTCAGGTGCTCTTGTGCAAACTGTAAACGTGCAGCAATCTTTTTTTTGGATAGCAGTGGCTTCCTCTGTGGTATCCTCCCATGAAATCCATTCTTGTTTAGTGTTTTACATATCGACACTCTAGGTTTCTTCTTCACCTCATTGAGCAGTCTGCGCTGTGCTCTTGCAGTCCTCTTTACAGGATTGCCACTCCTAGGGAGAGTAGCAGCAGTGCTGAACTTTCTCCATTTATAGACAATTTGCCTTACCGTGGACTGATGAACAGCAAGGCTTTTGGAGATACTTTTATAATCCTTTCCAGCTTTATGCAAGTCAACAATTCTTAATCGTAGGTCTTCTGAGAGCTCTTTTATGCGAGGCATCATTCACATCAGGCAATGCTTCTTGGGAAAAGCAAACCCAGAACTGGTGTGTATTTTTTATAGGGCAGGGCAGCTGTAACCAACACCTCCAATCTCATCTCATTGATTGGACTCCAGTTGGCTGACACCTCACTCCAATTAGCTCTTGGAGATGTCATTAGTCTAGGGGTTCACATACTTTTTCCACCTACACTGTGAATGTTTACATGGTGTGTTCAATAAAAACATGGTAACATTTAATTATTTGTGTGTTATTATTTTAACCCCTTTAGGACACATGACGTACCGGTACGGCATGTTTCCCGAGTCCTTAAGGACACATGACATACCGGTACGTCATGAGTAGTTCCGATCACTGCTGCTCAGCCGGCAGTGATCGGAACAAGGTACCTGCTGAAATCATTCAGCAGGTACCTTGTAACAATGCCCAGGGGGGTCCTGTGACCCCCCCTCGTATGGGCGATCGCTGCAAACCGCAGGTCAATTCAGACCTGCGGTTTGCAGCGCTTTGTGCGATCTCTGATCTCCGTGGTCTGTGACTGCGGGGATCAGAGAGTTAATGTCCCCAAAGTGTTCATCTTTAACCCCCCCTGCAGCCCCCAATCATATTATGGCGGCGGGGGTGCAGGGGGGGTGGTTGCGGGCGGGATTGCGATCCCCCGCCCGCCTCCTCTGTAATGTTTCCCTGGTGTCTAGTGGATCTATCAGAGTGTCAGCACATTGCTGACACTCTGATAGAAACGGCTGGCATCTGTGCTTGTTCAGATGCCAGCCGTTTAACCCCTTCTATACCGCGGTCCGTACGGACCGCGGTATGGAAGGGTTAACAGGGAGGGAGCTCCCTCCCTCTCCCATCGGGGGGCTCCTGTGCCTTTGCAGCCCCCTAACAGGATGGGATCACAGAGGGAGGGGGCTCCACTCCCTCCCCATCCATCACCCTCTGCTTTCTTATGGCAGCGGGTGATGGTTGCCATGGAGACAGGACGCTTTCAGAAGCGTCCTGCTCTCCATGGTGCTGAAAGTCTGAATAGACCTGCTAAAGGTCTATTCAGACTTTGTAAAGTACAAAATACAGCACAGTGCACTATATAGTGTACTGTACTGTATTATACAGACACCAGATCCACTGGATCTTTCAGAACCAAGTGGGTCTGGGTAAAAAAAAAAAAACACATCACTGAATAAAAATTAAAAAAAATAAAATACACTACACATATTAGGTATCGCCGCATCCGTAAAAACCTGCTCTATAAAAATATCACATGACTGAACTCCTCAGGTGAACGCCATAAAAAAAAAATGGTGTAAATAAGCCATTTTTTGGCACCTTACATCACTAAAAGTGTATTACAAAGCGATCAAAAAGGCGTTTTCCTCCCAAAATAGTACCAATCAAACCGCCATCTCATCCCGCAAAAAATGAACCCCTACCTAAAACAATTGGCCAAAAAATAAAAAAACTATGCCTCTCAGACTAAAACATGATTTTTTTTGTTTCAAAAATGCTTTTTAGTGTTAAATGTAAAAAAAAACAACTAAAAAGTAAACATATTGTGTATCTCCACGTCCGTAAGAATCTGCTCTATAAAAATATCACATGACCTAACCCCTCAAGTAAACACTGTAAAAAAAATTTAATAAAAACTTTGTCAAAAAGCCATTTTTTTGCCACCTTACATAACAAAAAGTGTAATAGCAAGCGATCAAAAAGTCATATGACCCCCCAAATAGTGCCAATCTAACCGTCACCTCATCCCACAAAAATTATACCCAACCTGAGACAATTGCCTAAAAACTGAAAAATATATGGCTCTCAGACTATGGAGACACTAAAACATGATTTTTTTTTTTATTCAAAAAGGATATTATTGTGTAAAACCAAAATAAATAAAAAAAGGTATACATATTATGTATCGCCGCGTCCGTAAGGACCCGCTCTATAAAAATATAACATGACCTAACCCCTCAGATGAACGCCGTAAACATAAAAAATAAAAACGTTGTCAAAAAAGCCATTTTTTTGTCACCTTACATCACAAAAAGTGTAATAGTAAGCGATCAAAAAGTCATATGCACCCCAAGATAGTACCATTCGAACCACCATCTCATCCCGCAAAAAATGAGCCCCTACATAGGACAATCGCCCAAAAAAAAAAAAATATGGCTCTCAAACTATGGAGACACTAAAACATGATTTTTTTTGTTTTAAAAAATGATATTATTGTGTAAAACTTATATAAATAAATAAAAAGTATACATATTAAGTATCGCCGCGTCCGTCACAACCTGATCTATAAAAATAACACATGACCTAACCCCTCAGTTGAACACAGCAAAAAAAAAAAAATACGGTGTCAAAAGCCATTTTTGTCACCTTACATCACAAAAAGTGTAATAGCAAGCGACCAAAAATGTCATATGCACCCCAAGATAGTGCCAATCAAACCGCCATCTCATCCTGCAAAAAATGAGCCCCTACATAAGACAGTCGCCCCAAAAAAATCTATGGCTTTCAGAATGTGGAGACACCAAAAAATAATTTTTTTCAAAAATGCTTTATGTAAAACTGAAACAAAAAACCCCAAAAAGTAGTCATATTTGGTATTGTCGCGTCCGTAACAACCTGCTCTATAGAAATAGCACACAATCTAACCTGTCAGTTCAACGATGTAAATAACAAAAAATAAAAACGGTCCCAAAACAGCAATTTTTTTTTGCAAATTTTCCATTTTAATCCATTTTTCCAGTAACAAAGCATGGGTTAACAGCCAAACAAAACTCTATATTTATTGCCCTGATTCTCTTGTTTGCACAAACACCCCATATGTGGTCGTAAACTGCTGTATGGCCAAACGGCAAGGCGTAGAAGGAAGGGAACGCCATATGGTTTTTGGAAGGCAGATTTTGCTGGACTGGTTATTTGACACCATGTCCCATTTGAAGCCCCCCTGATGCAACCCTACAGTAGAAACTCCAAAAAAGTGACCCCATTTTGGAAACTACGGGATAAGGTGTCCGTTTTGTTGGTACTATTTTAGGGTAAATATGATTTTTGGTTGCTCTATATTAGACTGTTTTTGAGACAAGGTAACAAAAAACTGAAATTCTGAAATTTCATCTCCATTTGCCAATAACTCTTGTGGAACACCTAAAGGGTTACCAAAGTTTGTAAAACTGGTTTTGAATACCTTGAGGGGTGTAGTTTCTTAGATGGAGTCACTTTTATGGAATTTCTACTCTAGGGGTGCATCGGGGCGCTTCAAATGGGACATGGTGTCAAAAATCCAGTCCAGCAAAATCTGCCTTCCAAAAACCATATGGCGTTCCTTTCCTTCTGGGCCCTGCAGTTTGGCCATACAGCAGTTTACGACCACATATTGGGTGTTCGTGCAAACTGCAGAATTGAGGGAATAAATATTAAGTTTTGTTTGGCTATTAACCCTTGCTTTGTTACTGGAAAAAATGGATTAAAATGGAAAATTTTCCAAAAAATCGAAATTCTGAAATTTTATCTCCATTTGCCATTAACTCTTGTGGAAAACCAAAAGGGTTAATGACGTTTGTAAAATCAGTTTTGAATACCTTGAGGGGTGTAGTTTCTAGAATGGGGTCATTTTTGGGTAGTTTTATTATGTAAGCCTCACAAAGTGACTTCAGACCTGAACTGGTCCCTAAAAAGTGGGATTTTGAAAATTTCTGAAAAATTTCAAGATTTGCTTCTAAACTTCTAAGCCTTGTAACGTCCCCAAAAAATAAAATGGCATTCCCAAAATGATCGATACATGAAGTAGACATATGAGGAATGTAAATTAATAACTTTTTTTGGCGGTATTACTATGTATTATAGAAGTAGAGAAATTGAAACTTGGAAAATTGCAAATTTTTTTATAAATAAAAATGAAATTTTTCGACTTCATTTTACCAGTGTCATGAAGTACAATATGTGACGAAAAAACAATCTCAGAATGGCCTGGATAAGAAAAAGCGTTTTAAAGTTATGACCACATAAAGTGACACTGTTCAGATTTTGAAAAAATGGCCTGGTGCTTAATGTGAAATAGGGCCATGTCCTTAAGGGGTTAAGAAGACTGCGATTGTCTATTGTTGTGACTCAGATGAAGATCAGATCACATTTTATGTCCAATTTGTGCAGAAATGTATATCATTCCAAAGGGTTCACATACTTTTTCTTGCAGCTGTATTATAGCATGCTGATGTTACTTGGAATGTCTGTTTCTCATATAGGGATGGATTGGAGAAGAGAAACAACCAGTCTTTTTAATAAAATGTTTAATCGCCCTGTAGTTGTCCTTCTATCCTATGACCATGCTATGTTTGCAACATAGCTGCTTATCTTCTTCATTTGTGAAGGGAATCTGTCACCTCCCGGGAGCTCTATTTCGGAGCAGTGCTACCTGAAGAGGGCTGCTCCTGCTGAGTTTCAATCACTTATTTTTATAATCATCGAGCCCCCGTTCCCCCGCTCTTCATATGCACAGCGAGCCACACACACATAATGGAGAGCTCATGTATTACAGCGGAGGAATGGAGGGAGCGTGAAGATAAAAATTAGGGATCCTGACTCAGCAGGAGCAGTACACTTCAGGTAACAGCGCTCCAGAGAGGTGACGAGTTCTCTTTCAATATATAACCCTTCACCTCAATGCAGTTTTTTTCCCTGCTTTTAACTTACTAAATACCAGAGCAGGGTACTGTTTTTAATGGCTAAGAAGTGGCAGATTTGTTGGCAGTTGCTGTGTCAGCATGACATATTAATATGTGCGGACAAATGTAATCATAGGGACATATCTCCCCTTTGAGTACAAATTATCACTCAGCAGCAACATGTGCCTGCATGGTACGTCACTGCTAATTCAATAGAAACATGATCAGAATGAGCAGGTCTGTTTGAAGCTTAACCTCTTCCCACACTGTGATGTCATAGTGCATGTTATGAGGTGGTTGACACACCCTGATGTACTATGACATCAAAGAAACCTATGACCTCAATGGTTAGTTCCCTCTGTCACCCCGTCGGAGCCATGTGATATAATTGCAGGGCACTGATGGTTTCCATGGCAGCTTAGGGTTTAACAACGGCCTCCTAGTCTGTTATGGCTATATGCCTGTTAGATTATAGACCACTCCTGTAATCCATTTATACTCAGGATTTTTAGACATCTAGAAACACCAACACAGAAGTGGGTTCTTTACTGTAAGAGCAGTGAGACTGGGGGAAGTTGTGATAGTTGAAAAGCGGTCTGGATGTATTTCTTGAGTAAAATAACACACATTACAGTTACTAGATTTCTGGAGGAAGGATGACGATCCAGGGAATTATTCTGATTGCGAGATTTGGAGCAGGGAAGGATAGTCTTTCCCTTAGATGAGGAAAATCATTATGAGGAAGAGGCAGAGCAGGGAGGTTACTGTGACAGTCCTAGGAAGCCTCAGTAGGCTCCAGGCTGTCATGGTAATCGGAGCCCTACAATTTCACTGTGGGGGCTCCGATTGGAAGGCACCTCTGCCTTACCTCACACATGCCTCAATCACCGCCGCGTATGGAATGGGCTTACCGCAGCAGCTGGCTCCATAAAATTAGGTTATCTGTATCTGGTGGGAGTTTGACATCCGGGACCCCTGCAGATTTACAGTCTGAGGAGCCTCCAGTGAACGCTATGGCCTTCTGACAGCTTACACTGGGCCAGAGATGTCATGTTCAAAGGTCACATGTGCCATCACATTCATTGGTCACATGGCCTAGGCGTAGCGGAGTCCTACTGAAGTGTATGGGCCTACACTGCGATACCAAGCAAAGTCGCTATACAATGTACAGAGCTGTACTAAGGGTACTTTCACACTTGCGTTGCTGGATTCCAGCAGTCTGTATGCAAACGGATATCATTTGTAGACGAAAATGCATTGCCATACCGGATCCGTCTCTCCGGTTGTCATCCGGAAAAATGGATCCGGTATTTATCTTTATCACATTTTTAAAGGTCTATGCATGCGCAGACCGGCTCCATCAATGCTGTAATTTTAATGCTGGATCCGGCACTAATACATTTTAATGGAAATTAATGCCGGATCCGGCAAGTGTTCTGGAATGCTGCGGTATTTTCTCCGGCCAAAAAACATAAGAGGGACTGAACTGATGCATCCTGAACGGAATGCTCTCAATTCAGAATGCATTAGGATTAAACTGATCCGTTTTTTTCCGGTATTGAGTTCCATCCTAACGCTAGTGTGAATTGTGAGGAGGCCACATAGCCTTGTCAAACAGCTGATTGGTAGGGGTCGGCCCCTTCCACTGATCAGTTACTGATGACCTATCATGAGGATAGGTCATCAATCTAGAACAGTTGAAGAACCCCTTTAATTAGTGTGACAGCTTGAGAATATTAATAGGCCATCAGTCTTACAGCCAGGATATGACAGGTCCTCTTCATGGCCGGTCCTGAGGAGGCTATAGGTTTGGAGAACAGGCCCCTGTTGTACAATGGCGGGCCCCATCCTCTTATCAGTCACACTGCCCAGCTCCTTATCTACTCCTCTGCCCTTGTGTCGTGTCTTATATAACCATCTAATTTCTGGTGATGCCCCCTCCTCCCTGACTGCACTTCCATCAGCGGTCTCTTCTCACCGTGTAATCTATAGCCCTGTCTCCCTCCTCTCACAGCCCGCTGACTGACACGTCTCCTCCCGCACTTCCCCGGTAAGCGTCTCCTTCCGTCCTCTCTATGGCACCGCTCAGATGCCCATCATTCTGAACTCTATTTCTGTGGCGTTCTATGTGGCAGCTCCCCCTTTCTTACACAACAGCTCTGCAGCTTCGATCTGAAAGTTCTCCCCCTCTGACTCACCACTTGGTTCAGTCTCAGCCGCTTGTTCTTCTTGCCCCTTTTGGACTGCGGCTTGGACAGTTCCACAGACTTACAGAGCAGAGGGGGAGACAGCCGGCTCTATGCAGCAGTTCTGGAACAGCTGGACGGTCAGTTGTAAGCGCTGGGGATAGTTGGGGCTTAGGGGGTGAGGGGAAGGTGACAGGACGGATAGAAGGGGAGGAGGGCAGAGTACGTGGGGTACAGGAGGCAGTGGACGGGGAGTAGAGCTAGCTGACGGGGGCAGAAAGTGACTGCATTAAACGGGGCGCTATGTACTAGGCAGACGGGGGCTGGGAGGTGCAGAGCTGAAGCGTAGCGCGCGATGCCGCAGGCACCGTTGTCAGAAGTATCGCAGGTTGTCAGAGGCAGCCAGTGAAGTGGGCCCATGTCATCTGTGATAAGGGGCTGCTCACAGGAAATCGCCCGAGCAGGAACTGACGAGCCGTGTATTAGAAAGGCTGGAGAAGCCCAGTACAAGGAGGGATGCTGCACACACCTCCACTCATGGCTTCTTCATGTATGGATCAGTGCGACCACTATTTTAGAGTGACGTTCACTGCCTGGGTTCCTTTATAGGGGCCTGTTCACATTGGCAGCAGTCATTACAAGTCTTCTCCCCTAAGGGTGACACAGGTTATCAGTTCCGCCACTTGTTTGAATCCTATCCTAGTTGTGAAGGAAGCAGGTGACGATTATTTGATATTGTGTTAACGTTGAAATCTTTGTCATATGGAAAGAGACGTGAAGAGAAGTAAAATTGGTGCACGCTTCTGGAAGGTCATGGGAACCTAATTGTGAGACCGTATGGGGGGGGGGGCACTCTCTCCCTCCCCTCGCCATGCCCCTTTTTTCAGAAAGTGGCGAGGGCAGTGTGGAAATGGGACTTTTTTACTTCAGAAAACTGTCATTGGGGGGGGGGGGGGGGTGATCTTAAATGGGCTTTCCAGAGGATAGGTAATAAATGCTTTTAGCCAGAATACTCTTAATTTCTTAACTTCCTGGACAACCCCTTTAAGTGATTTTTATGACTTGATTCAAGCATACTGAAGGCAAAGGCTTTGTCTCATCATTAAAGGGGTTTTCCCATCATATACAATGGGGGCATATCGCTAGGATATGCCCCCATTGTCTGATAGGTGCGGGACCCTCACCTGCAATGAGAACGGAGCAGGGACATGCATGGAGGGCGCACTGCGCATGCGCAGCCGCCCTCTATTCATTTCAATGGACCTGCCGAAAATAGCTGAGCACTGGCTTGGCTTTTTCTGTCTGCCCCATAGAAATGAATGGGAGCAGGGGCCGCGCATGCGTGGTACGCTCCAATTCACTTGTATGGGAGCAGCGCTTGGTGGTGGACGGACCCGGGTCCTATCAGACAATGGGGGCATATCCTAGCGAAATGCCCCCTTTGTATGTGATGGGAATACCCCTTTAAATATGCCTTCACTTGGTTAGATCACACAAAACTACAGTTTTTCATGTGGAATCCGTTTTAAATTAAATGCCTGTGTCTGGATGTTGCCGTTACATACCTGCTATGGCGCCCACTGGTGTTCTTCAGAATCAGTAATAAGTATTTAACACCTAGACACAGGAGCATTTCTTAAAACGATTCCAGCTGAAAAACATGTTTAAGGGACTTCCTCTGACGCGCTGCCTTTTTATGGTGGCACTTTGGGAGAACAGTGTGGCGCTATGTGCACTGCAATCATGATGCCAACGATAACAACTTAAGGGCATCAGGCTCTGAACAGAATCCAATAAAGTTGGTCTCCGATCATTTTAACCCCATAGATGCTGCAGTCAGTAGCAACCACGGCACCTAAGGTGTTTAATAGAGACAGGGCTCCCCCTGTCTGCCCATCGGACCCTCTTGATGAAAATTATGAACAGTAAATAATATGTACCCAAAATAGTAGGGGTCGACCGATATTGATTTTTTAGAGCCGATACCGATACCGATATTCTGTGAACTTTCAGGCCGATAGCCGATATTTTATACCGATATTTTGCGCATTTAAAATTTTCGGATTTTTTTTTTCTGTTACAGAGTCCAACGCTTTAAAAAAAAAATATTTTAATAGTTTGGACTTTTTGGGCACGGCGATATGTTTTTTTATTTATTGTTTATATAATTTATATGTAAAATTGGAAAAGGGTTAATTTATACTTAATATTTTGTTGTTTGTTACTATTTTAAATTTTTTTACTTTTTATTGTATTACTATTTCCCCCCTTAGGGGTAGAACCTGGGCTCTTTACATCCCTTGTCCTATTCACCCTAATAGAGATCTATCAGGGTGAATAGGATCTTACACTGTCCCTGCTGCCCTGTGCTATGGGCACACAGCAGCAGGAACCATGGCAGCCAGGGCTTCAGGAGCGTCCTGGCTGCCATGGTAACTGATCGAGCCCCAGCATTACACTGCTGGGGCTCCGATCAGAAGAGAGGAGGTGGGGACCCTGTGGCCACTGCCACCAATGATATCAATACTGAAGGGGGGGGGAGGGGGATGGGGAGGCGCACTGGCCACCAATGTTTTTATACTGTGGACAGGGGGGCTGAGGCGCACTGGCCACCAATGATAATAAGGTTTAAGATATTACAAGCACATTGCCCAGACCCTGCCTCTGATAGATGGCTGCGATCCGCGGCAATTAACCCCTCAGGTGCGGCACCTGAGGGGTTAATTGCCGCGGATCGCAGCTCTATCAGAGGCAGGGTCTGGGCAATGTGCTTGTAATATCTTAAACCTATTATCATGGTGCCAGTGCGCCTCAGCCCCGCCTCCTCGTCTCTCATTGGTGGCCAGTGCGCCCTCAGCCCCGCCTCCTCGTCTCTCATTGGTGGCCAGTGCGCCCTCAGCCCCGCCTTCTCTTCTCTCCATTGGCAGGGCAGCACAGCACAGGGGGAAGGAGGGACTGCCTCCTTCTCCCCTGTGCTGCTCAGGGAACATGGCCGCGCTGAGAGCAGCGCGGCCATGTTCTGTGATAGCACAGTTATCGGTATATCGGCCTGGTTAGGGGCCGATACCGATAACTGTGAAAATCATGAATATCGGCCGATAATATCGGCCAAACCGATAATCGGTCGACCCCTACAAAATAGTACCGCTAAAAACTTCAACCCTTCCAGCAAAAGAAACGCCTTGTACGGCTATGTTGATGGAAAAGGTAAAACAGCTATGGCTCTCGGTGACATAAAAATGACTTTATTTCCCTAAAAGGTTTTTATTGTGCAAAAGTACTAAAAACTAAAAGCAAAAACCCTATTCCTATTTGGCACCAACCTGTTAGTATTATTAATGGTAAAAGCAAAAAAGCAGCCGAGGTTAAGTTGCTGTCTTTTCTCATTCGCCTTCCTCAAAAGACTAATCAATAAATGATTTATCCCCCAAATGGTGTCATCGAAAACGACAAGTTGTCTCGCACAAAAACAATATGTCAGATATTTGTCAGACAAGTAAGCTGTTTGAGATGTCATCATCTGGTCTTTCTGGTAGGTATATGATTGCAGTCACATAAAGGTGTTAACACTTTTCTTTCAGATTTCCGGGGGTCTCCGCTTCATATACTACAGTCAGCTAAATCTTTCTCTGGTACCCCTCATAATCTGAAGCAGTTAAGTCGAGAATTAAGAACATCCATGGAAGGAAAGTACAAAGAAATAGCAGAGGTAATACATACGTCCCACCCCTTGGGCAATCAGCTGATCGCCCCAATTCCTGCACCCAGCACCCTGGGGCCTATCATAAGGTAATCTCTTTAACATCCTCATTTCATCTCTACTTCAGGAACTGTTCAGTCGTTCCCTTGCGGACAGTGAAATGCGTTCTGCTCCTTATGAATTTCCAGAGGAAAGTCCCATTGAGAAGCTTGAGGAGAGAAGACAGCGTCTAGAGCGACAAATAAGTCAAGATATCAAGTAAGGCAAAAAGAAGTGTAAAAAATGAAAAAGAAAACTATTAGTAAGATACAGACTGCAAAAAAAGTTAGGATTCTTAGGGCCCATGCGGATCCGCAAAACATGTATACCGGCCGTGTGTGTTGTGAATTTTGCGGAAAGGTACATCCTGCCTTCTGTAGAACTGTCCTACGGACAAGAATAGGACATGTATTTTTTTTTTTTTTTTTGCGGGGCCACAGAATGGACATGCGGACAGCACACTGTGTGCTGTCTGCAATGTTTGTGGCCCCAGCCACGGTTGTGTGCATGAACCTTTAAAGGGATTGTTCACCCCTGTGGGCCTTTCAGAGCGCTCAGATTACGTCACATGCCCAGTGACACTCTTGAGGCTGTTGCCCTTCACTGCAGTAAGATCGCGCAGGCGCAGTAAGATCACGCAGGCGTAATGAGCGAGAATTCTGGCGGCCGGCGAGATCAGGATTGGGGGCGTTTTAAACTGAAGTCGGAGGGGGCGGCGCAGTTATCCTCTCCTCTGGGAGGCGATTTCTGGCTCTGGAGGCGTGCTTGAGAATTCAAATTTAGGTGGGCTGGGCACATCAGGGGGGCGTTACTGGGCTCCTGAGCTGGAAAAAAACGCCCCTCTGGGCACCTTGGACCCTCATTAGCATAAACGAAGAATCGCTTTTTTAGGAAAATGACAACTGAAAATTAAGAAAGAAGACCAGAGCTGGAAATGAGGTACTTTATTTTACATGAATAAGGTGACAGCAGAAAATGATGAGAGGCAGGTGACAGATTCCCTTTAAAGCCAAATCACTGCTCTAAAATAGCCGTGTGACAGCAAGTTTCAGGCAAGTTGCAGAAATGTTTTTGGTTGTGCTACTTTTCAGGGTCTGGCTGCTGTGTGTCACCATGTAAGCCCGGCCTATGAGGCAGCCATCTTGTCTGTGCTGTTGTTAACAACCTGTAGAGATATGCTTTACAGCAGTCACATGGGCCATAGACACAGTAGACTGGAAGGAACTGATTGGCTGCTATGGCAGGGGTTATGTCACCTCAGACGTTGGTGGCATATCGTGAACAAGAGCGCACAGCGCATGCACAGTGTGCTCTCCATTCACTACTTATGAGAGTTCCAACAGTAGCCAAGCGAGCAAGAGTGTCTGTTTTCCGAATTCTGGAACTCCCATAGAAATAAACTGAAGGTGGCCACGCATGCTTGGCTGTTCTTTCTTAGCTTTGGGGGTCCCATTCAGGAGACACGTGCAGGTCCCAGAGATGGGATCCACACCTATCTAACATTAGGTGGCATATCCTGCAACCAATATCTGAGGTGAGACAACTCCCTTAAGTAACCTGTTTAGAGGTCTTTGTGCACTGTGACCATCACCTATTGTGAATGGTGGACCTTGTGCTTTCTGTATATAGGTGATACCTTCCATTGTAATCATGCTTGAGAATATAATGAGGTGACTGCTGAAATGTGATCTCTATAGAATAGGAAGTGTTGGCCTGTTATAAGGCTTAGTGGCATAGATAGTGACATGGAAATTTAAATATAATATCATCAAAATTCTTAAAACATTTTTTAACATAAAAACTCAATTTAAAGAAGCACTTCCACAAAAATGTTTTTTCTCTGGCCCGTTAGAAAGGTACATGATGTAAAGGTCCATTCACACGTCTGTAGTTCTGGGTCCACATCCGTTCCACACGGCGTGCTGTCCGCATCCGCATGTCTGTTCTGCTGCCCCGTAAAAAAGATCCGAAATTGCAGACAAGAATAGGCATTTCTATCATAGGGCTGGACATGTGCGGAGGACTAAAAGATTTTATTGTCAGGGCCCCCTCAATAGTATTATACAATGTCATTATATTCAATGACATAAAGTATAAACGGGTAGGAAACAGGCCGGGTCTGAGAGAGTGAACGTGATTAGGGGGGTTGCGAAGCAGTTGCTGGGAGGGAGGGGACCTGTTCAAAAATTTGTTGTGGGGCCCAGTAATTTCCAGTTACTCCGATGTAATGGTTTACTTCTGATTTCTACTTGCTGTATGGTATTTCTCACTATCCTTATATCCAATCTACTGTTGATTTCTCCCTAGACTCGAACCTGACATCTTACTAAGAGCAAAACAGGATTTTCTGAAAATTGACAGCAGCTCGGACTTACAGTGAGTCACTCCTTTTATCCCTCTGGCGATGTATCGCCTGCTTGATCTGCACTGTATGTCCCATTTACTAGCTCCTATACTTATCATTTGCTGTTTGCAGCCTCTGTCTTGTCTCATTTTGCTCCCTCGTGCTCTATTTTCCTGTCATTTTTATGTTTCTTAGGTTATACAAAGAAGAGCATGAAGACTTTCTGGATTATTTCTCTAAAGAGGCTATTATTGAAAGAGAATACCTAAGAGTCTCCATCGCAGGTGATGAAAAGTGTGGGGTAAGTTAATTACTAAAAAGTATTACATCTTTTTAAGATTACTAAGCTAGATGTACATAGTTACGTAGTTAATACAGTTGAAAAAAGACAAGTTCATCAAGTTCAACCAAGGGATGGGTGGGGATGTATACATATGTTATAACAGCAATTATTGGTCTGTAAAAATAATTAGTAATAATGACACTAAGGACTCTTTCCGTTTCTCTTCTATTTTTGCTGATTCCATTTGCGGTCCGTATGCGGAACCATTCATTTCAATGGTTCAGCAAAAAAAACGGAATGTACTCCATATGCATTCCGTTTCCGTATTTCCATATATCCGTTCCGCCGAAATATAGAACTTGTCCTATTATTGCCCGCAAATAACGATCCGTGGCTCCATTCAAGTCAATGGGTCCGCAAAAAATACGGAATGCATACGGAACACATCCGTATGTCTTCCGTTTTTGCGGATCCATGCCCACTTTGCCCATGTGTTTACTGTTAAAACACATTACTGTACATTACATTAATGATTACAAATGTTATGTTTTTGTTTGCGATCCGCAAACAACAGATCGCATACGGAAAACATACAGAGATTTTTTGCAGACCTACGGAACGGAAACAAAAACCGGAACAACGGATCTGTTAAAAATGGACCGCAAAATACTGAAATAGCCATACGGTCGGGTACAAAAGGCGTAATAATGATAAGTCCATTATCAAAATAAATCTCACATTCACTTAACATTGGCTAAGTGCTGTCAATACCAGATGAAAAGTGTAGCTTCTTTGCAGCATGCCCTGAAACCTGCACATTTTACACATCATATAAGTATAGCCAGACAGTGGATCTCAGAGGGATGAGCAACATTGTTCCGTGTTTTTATTCCTCTGAATGGTGGCATGCTAAAGTGTGGACACCCCAGGTCAAGATTACTATTACTATGAACTGTTAAAGAGGACCCATCCACACAAAATGCAGCGCAGCCGGCAGGCAGCATGCTATAGAGCAGGAGAAGCTCTGCAGATTGATAAATAGTTTTGTGAGAAAAGGTTCAGTAAAACTTGTCATTTTTACATTTAAATCTGCAGCCCTGTGAAGTGCTGTCAGTACAGGAGGGAAGGGTTATCAGTGACTGACAGCTATCTCTGTATACACAGTTATACACACAATGCTATCGATCATTGATAACACCTTCTCCCTGTACCGATATGTATTCACAGGAAGTGAAAAAAAGCAAAGATATAAATGTGTAAATTACAGGTTTTACTTTTTAACTTTTCCCACAAAACTATGGGGGTCATTTACTAATCTGAAATACGTCTAAATAAGGTGTATGTCAGACGCAGATGGTGGCATAACAGTTCCGTGAACAGAAAAATAAAAATGTTATGGCTCCAGGAAAGCAGGGAGTAGAAAACAAAAAATCAAGAGACATTTTAAAAGTTTAGATGTGAGGGCGTCTGAGCGGTAAGACCACGACGATCTCTAGAACAAGGGGAGAGAGGCTTGAACATAGCATTCTCCCTCTCTCTGCTGCAGAGGACGGAATCGAAACGGGCCCATAGACTTCTATGTAACGGCAGTGAAGACCGAAATTACGTTAAAGTAGAACTCCCGCAAAAAATGTTATTCTCTGACCTGCTAGAAAAGTACATGATGTAATCTGTAGTGAAGGTAATCTTCTTACCGGTGCTATTTGTGAGTTATCCCCTCCCTTTTGCTTCTCATCTGTGTCATGTGACCAACAATCAGACTCTCCAACTGACACAGCATGTGTGGACAGGAAGTCAGTTTCTCTATGTATTCCTATGGGAGCATCAATGTCAGTCTCAGCCCTGTGTCAGTTGGAGATCAGAGTGCTGTTCACATGACACAGCTACAATTAGAAGCGAGGAGATAGCTCACAATAAGACACTGATGAGAGGATTACATTCTCTACATAGTAAAGGGCTTATGACACCCCAAGTGTGCAATTTTGAGTAGCTGACATTAGCTATTTGTTAATGTCAGCTAATTTCAAACATACCTTTCTTACCTTAATCTGAGCTTTATATTTCCTAAAAATCATACTTTTAAAACATGCTAATTCTCTTCGCTATCAGCAAGTTGGGCAGGTACTTGCTGGTAGCCGCCGCATCCTCGGGCTGTAGGACCGCCTCCTCTGCTGTTGATAGACAGGGCCAGCGCGCTCTCCTCCTCCCGCTGGCCCTGTCTTCTCCTGAATTCCCGCGCCTGCGCCGTACCATTCCACAATCGGCGCAGGCGTACTGAGTGGAGGACAGGTACTTGCCACTGAGGACGCTGCTGGCAAGCGCCCGTCCTCCACTCAGTACGCCTGTAGTGGGAAATATAAAGCTCAGATTAAGGTAAGAAAGGTATGTTTGAAATCAGCTGACATTAACAAATAGCTAATGTCAGCTACTCAAAATCGCACACTTGGAGGTGACAGAAGCCCTTTAAATTATGTACCTTTCTAACAGGTCAGAGAATAAACATTTTTGCGGGAGTTCTTCTTTAAGTGACATGTAATCCATTTCCCCTGCTGCTTCCCCTAGCAGCCTGACTCATGGTGATCAATGGCTGAATTGTGGAGTAGTTATTCAGATACATATGCATCAATAACTCAAAAATGTAAAGTGTTTACCCAAACTGATAAGATCGACTAACCGAAAACAATGTTTGACTTGTATTATGACGTTGAGTATTGTCAGTGCCTGCGGCAAAATGGATGCAAACCTAACTGAGTTTGCACAGTCAAATGCACACTAGCAGATGGGGCAACCTATACTTTCTTACTTTTTTTAAATAAAATATGTGATATGTTGTCAATTAAATGGCATTGCAAAAACAATAGGTAGGTTTTGTTGCAGTTATTACTGATAAAGGTGATGTGAACTGTAAAAATAAAAGGAGCAGTTATCTTTCCACAGCTATTGATGTTTTAATTATCACAAACTCTGCTTACTCAGGTTTTCCCTGTGTAAAATTGCAATATGTTCAAAGGTCAGGAACCATTCACTGTGACTTGTAGTAGTAGGGAACATCCAGAAGGGAGCATGTTTTTGCAGTAAATTACATATACAGTAGTATACTGTACACTGTAAATCTTTAGTAGTATCATGTAGTCTGCACAGAGTATCGTCGGGTAATTACAGCTTTGCCCCGTCCAAGTGAACTGGACACAGGGCTTATTATGCTGATTCAAACAATACCTTTATTTTGTCAGTATGTTCACCGCATAAGGCCTCGATACGAGAATGCTCGTCCTAAATTGCCGGTACTTGACGCCCCAGGACAAGCATTCTCGTCCTGCGATCCTTGCCCTGCCCATGTGCTGTGTCAGTAACAGCCAGGCCCCTGCGGCATCCACCAGCATCGGTGATAACGCCGATGCCGGTGGATTAATCCCTCATATGCCACGGTCAGCACTGACTGTGGCATATGGGAGGTTCGCACTCCCTCTCCTCATCCACTGGGTCCCTGCGCTGTGGTGGCAAGGACCTGATGGTTGCCATGGCAGCCCCAAGCCTTTTAAAGGCATTGGGGCCAGCAGCTACGAAGGCCTATGAGGGCCAACCCCCCAGGCTGGGTCTCATAGGCAAACTATCAGTGTATTACCCTGTGTAATCGGACCCTGTAATGTTGAAGTCCCATAGTGGGACAAAAATAAAAAATAAAGTAAAGTAATAAGTAAAAAAAAAGCCATTTTCCCACAAAAAGACACATATAAAATTGTAAAAAATAGGAAAAAAAACAAAAAAAGGCATATTAGGTATCGCCACATCCGTAACGGCCAGATCTATAAAAATATCACTTGACTTCATAAAAACTGTGTCAAGAAAAGCCATCACAAAAAGTGTAATACCAAGCAATCAAAAAGTTATATGTACCCCAAAATAATATCAATCAAACCATCATCTCATCCCGCAAAAAATTAGACCCTACGTGAGACAATCGCCCAAAATCTAAAAAAAGATATGGAGACACTAAAACAGAATTGTTTTAAAAACATAAATTTTTGGTTTAAAAAATGCTCTTATAAAAAAAACAGACATATTAGGTATCGCCGCGTCCATAACAACCTATAAAAATATCACATAATCCAACCCGTCTGATGAACGGCGTGAAAAATGAAAAATAAAAACCATGCCAAAAATGCCACTTTTTTATCACTTACATCACAAAAAGTGTAATATTAAGCAATCAAAAAGTCATATGTGCCCCAAAATGGCACCAATCAAACTTTCATCTCATCCTGCAAAAAATGAGACAATCACCCAAAATTTAAAAAAGATATGGCTTTCAGAAAATGGAGACATAGAGACATGATTATTTTTCTTTCAAAAATGTTTTTATTGCGTAAAACTAAAATAGATATAAAAAAATAGACTAATTATGTATCGCCGCGTCTGCTCTATAAAAATATCACATGATTTGCCCTGTCAGGTAAAAATCGTGAAAACAAATAAAAACTGTGCCAAAAATATACATTTTTTACCTTACATTACAAAAAGTGTAATACCAAATAATCAAAAAGTCATATGTACCCCAAAATAGTACTAATCAAACCGTCACCTCATGCCAAAAAAATTAAGCCCCTACAGAAGATAATCACCCGAAAAATTAAAAAAATATGGCTTTCATAAAAAGAAGACACAAAAACATGATTTTTTTAAATATATTTGATATAGTTGCTTCCATAACAACCCGCTCTATAAAAATATCACATGCTCTAACCTGTCAGATGAACCCCATAAAAAAAAAAATATAAAAACTGTGCCAAAGCAGAAATTTTTTGGTTAACTTGCTTCACAAAAAGCGTAATATAGAGCAATCAAAAAATCATATGTACCCCAATATAGTACCAATGAAACTTTCACCTTATCCCTTAATTAGAGTTTCTACTTTAGGGGTGCATCACGGGGGCTTTAAATGTCATATGGCAACTTTAAATTTTCACAGTGAAATCTGCCCTCCAAAATCCATATGGCGCGCCTTTCCTTCTGCGCCCTGCCCTGTGCCTATACAGCAGTTTACAACCACATGTGGGGTGTTTCTGTAAGCTGCAGAATCACGGTAATAAATATTGAGTTTTCTTTGGTTGTTAACCCTTGATGTGTTACAGGAAAAAATTTATAACTAATAAATATTTTTCATTAGACCTGAGATCAGGCCAGCAATCAGACCCCCAATGTTAATCAGACCTCAGCTGACAGCCCCAATCAGACCCCCAATGTCAATAAGACCCTCAATCAGACCTCAACGGATTTGTACTGTTGTATTTCAATAAAAATACAATTATATAAAAAAAAGAGTTTCTGTACATTTTGGATTTTATTAATAAATAAAGATGAATTATATTGACTTACATTTTCCACTATGATGAAGTAAAATGTATCGCGGGAAAACAATCTCAGAATGGTTTGGATGAGTAAAAACATTTAGAAGTTATTACCATATAAAGTGACAAATGTCAAATTTCCAAAAAACGGCCTGGTCCTTAAGGTGAAAAAAGGCAAGGTCCTAAGGTGTTAAACAGCTGCAGAGAAACCTGTGTTTTTATTTGTATGTAGATGAGAAGTTCAAGCACCAGGAGGCAGGGCTGAATCCTTTGATCACTGATTTGTAAATCCCCAGCTTTCTAAGGAGATCTCAGTGTGGTGCAGCTAGAGTACATAGTGTATATGTTATGTAGATGCTAGGATACAACTTGCCCTCAGCAAGCCCTAGCCCTGTCATTAAAGGGAAGGGAGGAATGTGCAGAGCACAGGGGGTGTTACAAAGCAGTGCTCCAAGGATTCAGCCCTGCCTCCTGATGCAGCTGTTTAGCATACAGACGAAAGAAAGGTATAGTTTTAATCAGCCTGATAAGTCCTGACAGGCAGTATGCCTGGTTTAATAGGGTTGATCCTGGTGACAGAGGCTCTTTAACCACCTAACTGTTTTGTCCCAGTCCAGCTCAGGCAGTGGGAAAAGTAGCTAACTGGAGGGGGAGGGCTGCTTTAGATTATGCTATCTCCTGAATTGTAGCAGCTAGAGACATGCAACTGGTCTTTTTTGAAAGCTGATAATCCAGGCTTTCATAATGGCAGCACTATGTTCAGTACAGGGGAAGATATCACTGATAGAAGTCGGAATGCTGTAAATGCAGCTGAAAGTGAAAGTAAAAACAGGTTTTACCGAATTCTAACAGTGATTTCTCCTCTGTTGCTTGGACTTTAGCTGTAATTTTGGTCTTGTATGAAAGCCTGGAATGTCATCTTTCAAACAAGACCAGCTGCTACCATTCAGGAGATAAAGCAGCCCTTCCCCGTCCACTTAGCTACTTTTCCCACTGCCCGAGCTGGACTTGGGCAAAACAGTTAGGTGGTTAATGAGTTTGTCCTATGACAACCCTTTTTTATTGTATAATCTGTGAATAATCAATCCATAGTCCACATTCTCGGGGACAGAGCAAAAAAATAGAACATGTCCTATTATTGTCCGCATTACAGACAAGGATAGTACTGTTCTATTAGGCGCCAGCTGTTCCTTTCTGAAAAATACGGAATGCACACGGACGTCATCCGTATTTTGTGCGGATCTGTTTTTTGCGGACCGTAAAATAAGTACGGTCGTGTGCATGAGGCCTTACAGAAAATCTTTCACTTTTTTCTGGCCTACGTTTGGACCACCACCTCTGTAACTTTTATGACTTTTCTAATTGATGGGTCATGACTGTACAAATAGAGCAGTAGTAATGACAGGAATCTGTCAGCAGGTTTGACCACGGTAAGCTGTGGACATCACTTTTTACAGGCTGTGGAGAGCAGTACAAACATACCTTTTGCAGATTCTTTATCTTGAGTAGTTTGAATATGAAGTTTTGTTCTGCCAGATTCTGCTTCTGCAAGTGTCCAGGGAACGACCTTCACTAGGAAGTACTCTCTGCATTGGTCTCCTTCACATCGCATCTCCTCTGCTATGAGGGACATCTATTGTGGTCTTCTGGTTGGATGCTATATGCAGCCTCCGCTATATCCATTGTGACTGCAGTTTGATCCATTAACCACTGCAGCGTTGTAGCAATATCTGCCTTTGTCCAAGTAAGTCCCCTAAAGAGTAATAGACAGAAACAAGGCATGTCGGACTCAGTGTAGTGGCATTCTAGGGCTGGTATTCATAGGGCTAGTCACTGGATGGGTTCTTCTTTATCAGGGTGGTGACGCTGTCATTTAGGCCTTTTAGGGTTATTGTAGTCCCTCTACAGCATTAAATGGGTTATCCTACACTAAGATATGCTCCCCCATATGCCAGTCCACTCACACTGATTCTACTTACCTGGCTCCCCGCTCCCCACACCGCCACTGCTGCTTCTCCCCATGCACGGATTAAAACATTCGGTGTCGAGGTGCAGCCAATAGCAGGTGGTTACTGAGACGAGCCTCCCTAGTGTCATCTGTAATACTAGGGAGGCTCGTCCCCCATCACCCCCTGCTATTGGCAAATTTAAAGGCTATCTACACCTTTAGGGACATTTTTTTTTTATTATTATTGCATTTTACCTATTTGGGGCTAAAAATTTTTTTTTCAATCAGTCTTTATAAAAGATATTGAGCTGTTCTGTTACAAAGGGTTAACTGTTTTTCTAGCTGTGTGCATCCTACTTTCACTTTGTGCTGGTCATCTAATAAACCTATATCTCCAAATTGCACCAACAGATTATCTGACAGATTTTCTGACCAATCATTGGTCAAATGGCTGTTTGCACACACAGATCTTTTGTTATACACACCAACTATTGGTCTGATTGGAGAGAAATTGGTCAGAAAATCTGTTGGTGCAAATGCACCTTAAGAGGTCATGAACACTTATTTAAGCCACATTTGTATGAGTAGGATAAGGATTGAGTTTTGATGAGTCTTTATAAGGTCTGAGAATAGAGATAAGGAGCCCGTCAGCTCCCTGTCTGACGGAGCTGAGAGAAAATGCTGTTTCTGCTAGTAGAGCATCTCAGCTCTGTACAGAGAAAAGGGTTCCATATTTTTAATAATGATCAATTGAAAAAATGATTTTTAGCTCATAATAAGTACAGTGCAATTGTAAAAAAAATTGCCCCCAAAGGTGTACATAGCCTTTAACATTTTAGTAGTTTGGCAATGTATTCTTGGTTCTAAGTCTTGTATTTCTCTTTAGGTACCTTTCACAGACCTTCTGGATGCAGCCAAGAGCGTAGTACGAGCTTTATTCATTCGGCAGAAGTATATGAATATTTCCATGCAAAACTTTTGTCGAACTACTGCTCAGCATCTGAAGAAGCTTAGTGATGAGGATTTGGACAGTCCACTTCATGAGGAGAGTGCTGATACCCCGGTTGCTGCAGGTAATTTTTAAATGGCCTTATGTAGTGGTGAAGTGCCTATTCAGCCATCATGCCTCGGGACCAGAACATAAGATAGCTCTTGAGTGATTCACCTAGAAACTAACTTTATTGGGGTGTAGCAGGGGGATCGGTAAGATGAGAGTGACTTATTTTATTGGTTCTTACAACATGTCTTTTATACAAAAAATAATGTAAAAGTCAGAGAAACCCCTTTAACTGACGGCTATGGACAACTGCTATTTAGAATGAATGTATTGCTCACGTATTACCGTATATAATATTAAGTTGTCAGTTTTTTCACAGATGCTCCTGTGCATCCTCCCTTCTCTGACCAGCATCCATATGAAGTGTGTGATCCCAGTACTATGCCTCCCGACTCGGGCTTTGGGCTAAAAATGGTAGATGGTGTGGTGCATGTCTATACAAAGCACGATGTCATGGACACGTAAGCATTCCTGTTTATATACAGTCTTAGCATAGCTGTGATTCATAATGCACAATTCAGATCATCCTGTGGTTTTCCTTGTCACTGTTTTAACTGTACTACACTTTGGTAAAGTGATTCTGTCATCAGTTTAAAGAGGACCTTTCTTGGGTCCAGACTTTGTAAATGAAGTACCCCGTTAGGTAGGGCATACATCATGGATCTCACTGTTCTTCCGGGGCGGCGCTCCATTCCCCCGTGGTGTCCTCCAGTATTTTCCCCGTTCGGAGGACGCTACTGGACGATTCTCCCCGACAACGGGAGCGCAAGTCCGATGGGGAATTATCCGTCTCTGACGACACTATGGAACGCGAACCCCCGGCCAAGATCTCCACCATGGTGGCTGACTTGGTGGCGGCTGTCCGCGACACGTTCCACATTCAAGAGGACTCTCCTGTCTCTTCT
The DNA here is from genome assembly GCA_033119425.1 of Bufotes viridis. Lineage (NCBI taxonomy): Eukaryota > Metazoa > Chordata > Amphibia > Anura > Bufonidae > Bufotes > Bufotes viridis. Next base: position 182,548,669 of record CM065591.1, read on the forward strand.
CAGGAGTTCGCCCTCTTTCCGCCTAGACGGCAGGAATCAGCGGTTTTTCCCATCCATGCGGAATTTACGGCTGTTTTGTCCAAGGCCTGGGAGCGCCCAAACCAAAAATTTGCGGCTACCAAGCGCATGGCTACCCTTTACCCTTTTCCTCCAGACACTGTGGAAAAGTGGACGTCTCCTCCTAAGGTAGACCCGCCAGTGGCCCGTTTAGCTAAAAACACGGCCCTTCCTGTCTTAGATGGGTCCTCTCTGCAGGACACCGTGGACAGACGTTTGGACTCCCTCTCCAAGACCATTTTTTCCTTAGCTGGCTCGTCACTGAGACCCGCCTTTGCCTCGGCGTGGGTAGCCAGGGCCCTATCTGATTGGCTTCAGCGCCATCACCAGGAATTGGAGAACCAGGAGGCCCCTGCGGACACTCTGGACTTTGTTGTTCAGATGACTCATGCGGCCAAGTATCTATGTGAGGCTTCCATGGACGTTGCCTCTCTTTTTGCCGGCATTTCCTCTCTCTCTGTGATTCAACGCAGAGAGATCTGGTTGAAGGTTTGGGAAGCAGACGCTTCCTCCAAACGTTCTTTAACAAATCTTCCCTTTGACGGGTCCAGGCTCTTCGGAGCCCAGTTGGATGACTTCATTGCGGCCGCCACTGGTGGCAAGAGCACTCACCTGCCGCAGCCAAGGACTAAGAGGCCCTTACTCAAGTCCTCCGGTCCACGTTACCAGTCCTTTCGGCGCTTCTCCTCTTCTAGAGCGCCCGCTACCGCCCCTGCCAGATCCTCTCAGGATTCCCGCAAGAGGCCGTCCTTCAAAACTCAACCCTCGTGGTGGGGGGCCGCCTGCTCTCCTTCCAGGAGGTGTAGAGAGCGCACATACGAGACGCCTGGGCTCTCGAAGTTGTCACCACCGGCTACAAACTGGAGTTCAGGTCCAAGCCCCCGGAGCGTTTTTTTCCCTTCTCGCATTCCGGGAGAGCCGTCTCGAGCCTCAGATCTGCTCAGGGCTGTTTCCTCCCTCCTAGAACGGGGGGTCGTCTCTCCGGTTCCTCTGGCGGAACGCGGCAAGGGGTTTTACTCAAACCTGTTCATTGTGCCGAAAAAGGAAGGGTCTGTGCGTCCCATCCTGGATCTGAAACTTCTCAACAGGTTTCTCCTGGTGCGAAAGTTTCGTATGGAGTCCCTCCGCTCCGTTATTGCTTCTCTGCTTCCAGGAGAATATCTCGCTTCCGTGGACATCCAGGATGCGTACTTGCATGTCCCTATCGCAGAGTCCCACCATCGGTATCTGCGTTTTGCCATCGGAAAACTTCATTACCAGTTTGTGGCGCTTCCTTTCGGACTGGCTACCGCTCCGCGAGTTTTCACAAAGGTCCTCGCGCCCCTTATGGCGTTCCTTCGTACCAGGGGCATCACTTTGCTGCCATACCTGGACGATATTCTGATAAAGGCTCAATCGCCTTCTCAGGCAGGGGACAGTGTCCGACTCACGGTTCAGACCCTGGAACGGTTCGGTTGGCTTGTGAATCTCCAAAAATCTTCACTCACACCCGCCCGCAGACTGCACTTTCTGGGAATGATCCTGGACTCTTCGGTCTCTCGGGTTTTTCTACCGGCCCCAAGGCCTCCCAGATCCGGGAGGCAGTGTCGCATCTGTTATGCTCCCCGACATCCACAATTCGGGAGTGCATGAGAGTGCTTGGTCTTATGGTCGCCTCCTTCGAGGCGGTTCCGTATGCGCAATTCCGCACTCGCCCTCTTCAATTGGCGATTCTTTCCCGCTGGGACAAGTCCTAGCCGGGCCTAGGACTTCACATCCGCTTGTCTCCCCAAGTTCGAGCGTCCCTCCCTTGGTGGCTGTCCTCCCTGAATCTGTCATCAGGGAAGTCCTTCCTTCCGATCTCTTGGACGATCGTCACCACCGATGCCAGTCTCTCCGGCTGGGGTGGGACTCTCCGGGACCTCACTGTTCAGGGGACCTGGTCGGAGGCGGAAGCCCGTCTCCCGATAAACGTCTTGGAGCTGAGAGCGGTGTTCCACTCCCTCTCCCATTGGACGCCTCTCCTTGCAGGCCATCCAGTCCGAGTTCAGTCGGACAATGCCACAGCCGTGGCTTACATCAATCATCAGGACGGGACCCGCAGTCGGTTAGTGATGCAGGAAGTAGCCGGGATCCTGCATTGGGCGGAATCTCATGTTCCGGTGTTGTCAGCCGTGTACATTCCCGGTGTGGACAACTGGAAGGCGGATTTTCTGAGTCGCACTCGGGTGGATCCGGGCGAGTGGTCCCTTCACCCGGAGGTCTTCAGCACCATATGCCGCCGGTGGGGTCGCCCGGACGTGGACCTCATGGCGTCTCGACTCAACAACCAGGTGCCGATCTTTCTGGCACGCGCTCAAGACCCACAAGCTCACGGAGTCGACGCTCTGGTGGCTCCTTGGCAGCCGTTCAGCCTCCTCTATGTCTTTCCGCCTTTTCCCCTTCTGCCCAAGGTGCTCAGACGAATCAAAGCGGAAGGAATCCCAACCATTCTCATCGCCGCGCCTGGTTCTCAGACATCGTGAACATGCTGGCAGACGCACCGTGGCCTCTTCCCGACAGGGTGGATCTCCTGTCTCAAGGTCCTCTCTTCCACCAGAATTTACGTCAACTGCGTTTGACGGCGTGGCTGTTGAAACCGCCATCTTGACCAGGAGAGGCTTCTCCGCAAATGTCGTGCGGACTATGATCAAGTCACGGAAATCGGCCTCTTCCAGAATTTATCACCGCACCTGGAAGGCTTTTCTCCTTTTTTGTGAGACATCGGGCGTCCCGCCTATGCGTTTTTCCGTTGCGGTGTTGTTATCTTTTCTCCAGTCGGGTCTCGACATGGGTCTTTCTCTCAGCTCCTTAAAGGGTCAGGTTTCGGCTCTGGCGGTCTTTTTTCAACGTTCCGTTGCCTCCCTAGGCCCTGTTCGGACCTTCCTACAAGGAGTGGCACATTCGGTTCCTCCGTATGTCCCCCCTCTCCCACCTTGGGATCTCAATTTGGTGCTGAGCGCCTCCAGGCGGCTCCTTTGAGCCTCTCAGAGAGGTTTCTCTGACTTGGCTTACCTGGAAGGTTTCCTTCCTTGTGGCCATTACTTTCATCAGGCGCGTTTCGGAACTCGCCGCTCTCTCTTGCCGGGAACCATTTTTGGTTTTTCATCAGGACAAGGTGGTGCTCCGGCCGGTGCCTTCCTTTTTGCCTAAGGTGGTTTCTGCCTTCCACCTTAATGAGGATTTAGTCCTGCCGTCCTTTGTCCATCGCCAGCGAACCCCAAAGAACGTGCTCTCCATTCTCTGGATGTCGTCAGGGCCCTGAAAGTGTATCTGAAGGTTACGGCCTCTTTCCGTCGTACCGACTCCCTCTTTGTGATTCCAGAAGGGCCTCGTAGGGGTTTAGCGGCTTCCAAAGTCACTGTGGCGAGATGGCTGCGCTCTGCTATTGCTGCAGCGCATCGCGCTCGTGGCCGGATTCCCCCTTCGCGGATTACTGCTCACTCCACCAGGGCGGTGGGCGCTTCCTGGGCTCGGCGTAACCACGCCTCAGCTTCACAGTTGTGCAAGGCGGCTACCTGGTCGTCCTTGCATACTTTCACGAAGTTCTATCACTTACATTCGCTGGCTTCTGCTGATGCGGCCTTAGGGCGCAGACTGCTACAGGCTGTGGTCCCTGTTTGACGTCTGCACGTCTTCTCTGGCAGTGTGGGATTTTTCTTTTCCCGCCCCAGGGACTGCTTTAGGACGTCCCATGGTCTGTGTCCCCAATGGATCAAGGCACGAGAAAGGAGATTTTTTGTGAAACTCACCTGTAAAATCTTTTTCTCGTCCTTTCCATTGGGGGACACAGCTCCCACCCATTTCTGACTTACAGTTTTGTGGGTTATATGTTTTGAGTTATCCTCATGTTTTCCATTATGATGGTTCTGTTTGAGTTGTTGGTTTCCTTCTCCTACTGCTTTTGCAACGACTGAGGTCCTCCTGCAGGAGGCTGGGGGTATAGCCCGAGGAGGAGGAGCTTCTGCTTCTGCATAGTGTCACTTCCTACTGATACCTCAGGCAATACCCATGGTCTGTGTCCCCCAATGGAAAGGACGAGAAAAAGATTTTACAGGTGAGTTTCACAAAAAAATCTCCTTTTACAAAGTCTGGACCCAAGAAAGGACCTCTTTCAAAAGAGTTTCTAGAACGCTCCTGCCGAATTATTTCCTAAATGAGAGTTTTGAGTTGTACTGTAAATGTGGAGCCTCACGTCCTGAGACTGAGAGGTACTGTGTGGTTGCAGTCACAGCTCTAGGTGGCAATAGGATTTGTGGCCATGAACACATAGTCTGGATTGAAATACAGTGCACACTTATGAATGGCTCTCCATTAGAAGATGCACTAACTCCTACAGCATCACTTGATAAAGAGCAGGTTCAGAAACAGACTCCCTCTTTAAAAATAATGAAGTTTCACCAGAAGTCATAGCTTTAGGCTACATGCACACGACCGTTGCCTGCCTCCGCGTCCGCTCCTCCTGCAAATTTTGCGTCCGTCAAAAAAAACGGATGACGGGCGTTTTTATGGCAGATCCATTGTAAAAATGCCTATCCTTGTCCGCAAACGTGAAAAAAATAGGACCTGCACTATTTTTTTGAAGGAATGAAAACACGGATCACAGATGCGGAACAAAAACGGTTGACCATCCGCATTTTTTGACAGACCCATTGAAATGAATGGGGAAGCATCCAATCCGTGAAAAAAAACGGAACGGACGCGGAAACAAGCAACGGTCGTGTGCATGAGGCCTTAATTATAGCTTTAAAAAGAGGCAGGTTTCTGGACGGTTCCCCTCTGGCTACTCCCCCGACCTTAATAGATAGATCTCTCCATATATGCAGATAGGGATAGACCTTGTCAATCAGTCCTATCCAAATGTGGTAGAAGGTGGTAGGTAGCTGTCCAGGACACACTTCTTCCTGTGCTCACCTATATTTAAAGCTATGATTTCCACTGAATGCTGCAGTGTCAGACTAAAACATAGGGGGAGATTTATCAAACACTGTGCAACGAAAAACTGCCTTAGGTGACAATAGCAATGAATCAGATTACATCTTTCATTTTCCCAGAGAGCTATGAAAAATTAAAGGTGGACTCTGATTGGTTGCTATAGGCTAAATGGAGTATGTTGCAGTTTCATGCAGCTCGTAGTTAGGGCAGCATGAATCTAATGACAGGGTCTCCTTAAGGCCCTATTCACACGTCCGCAATTCTGTTCCGCATTTTGCGGAACGGAATTGTGGACCTATTCATTCCTATGGGGACAGAAGAGATCCCGCCCGGGTCCGCAATTGCGGATCTGCACTTCCGGGTCCGCTATCGCGTTCCCGAAAAAAATAGAACATGTCCTATTCTTGTCTGCAATTGCGGACAAGAAAAGGCATTTTCTATATAGTGCCAGCGGTGTGCGGTCCGCAAATTGCAGAACGCACATTGCCGATGTCCGTGTTTTGCGAATTCGTCGATCCGCAAAACACTTGCGGACGTGTGAATGGGGCCTAAAGGATTTGTCTCACTTCAATAAGTGGCATTTATAATGTAGAGAAAGTTAATACAAGGCACTTACTAATGTATTGTTATTATCCATATTGCTTCCTTTGCTGGCTGGATTCATTTTTCCATTACATTATACACTGCTCGTTTCCATGGTTACGACCACTCTGCAATCCATCGGCGGTGGCCGTGCTTGCACACCATAGGAAATAGCACTGGCCTATGTGTGCTCCCATGGTCCCTGCCCACAGAGAGGCTGACGCTTTTTCCTATAGTGTGCAAGCAGGGCCACCACTGATGGATTGCAGGTGGTCATAACCCCTGGAAACGAGCAGTTTATAATGTGATGGAAAACATGAATCCAGCCAGGAAAGGAGGCAATATGGAGAATCACAATACATTAGTAAGTGGCTTGTATTAACTTTCTCTACATGATGAATTCCACTTACTGAAGTGAGAAAACTTTCCTCATCCGTCACATTGTCATTATGTGCACCATATTTATTTGGCACGGTTCTGTCTTTCAGGCACACAGAGCTGGATCTCCCATATCTGGACCTTTCAGAGTTTGTGGCTGACATGAACGTACTGATGGCTCTTATTATCAATGGCCCCATGTAAGTATTATAGAAAAGGGTAGTAGGTTGCACTTGGCTCAGTATTGAAACATAATTGGAGAGATTTATCAAACTGGTATAAAATTTAGGAAAACTGGCTTAGTTGTCCATAGCAACCAGTCAGATTCCAAAGGAGCGCTGAAAAGTGGCATCTGATTGGTTGCTATTGGCAACTAAACCAGTTTACTTTTACCAGTTTTAATAAACCTCTCCCAATGTGCTTCTTTGTATGAAGGTTAGGTCATGTTCCATTAGGAAACACAGCTATTAAGAAATGTGCGCTTAGGCTACTGTCACATCTGTGAGATCTGGCAGAGGATCTCAATACCGGAGGAAAACGCTTCCGTTTTGTCCCCAGTCATTGTCAATGGGGACAAAACTGAACAGAACGTATGCTCCAAAATGCCGGAGAGCAAACCGCAGCAAGCAGCGTTTTTCTTACATGATGTGAGTCATGTAATGTTACATAATGTAAGTCAATGGTGCCGGATCCGTTTTCTCGGACACAAAAGAAAACGGATCCAACACCCATTGACTTACAATGGTTTTGATGCCAGATTCGTCTTGGCTATTTTTAAGATAATACAACCGGATACGGTCATAACGGATTCTACCGGTTGTATTATCTAGACGGAAGCATTTTTTGCTGATCCCTGCCGGATTCTGTTTCAGCATGTTCCTAGACACTAAAGGGGACTTTATAATTTCATTTGCACCAAAATTCTGGCAGTAAAAAGTCTCTAATTTTGGTGCAAACCATATTTTGGGACTTTATGTAATTTTAATCACTCTTGCATCTTTTGGAAGTTGGGTGGGAAAATGGGCATGGTTATCTATGACAATAAATAGTAATAATCTTTATATAGCGCCAACATATTCCGTATCAGGGGGTTCATGTACAAACGCAGTCATAAATAACATAGTAACAAACATGTCAACAATTAACCGCTTCAGTACCGAGCCACTTTTTACTTTAAAAGGGTTTTCTTGAAATTTTACTGCTGATGACCTATCCTCTAGGTCATCAGTATCTGATTGGTGGGGGTCTGACACCAAGGACCCCTGCCGATCAGCTGTTCATCAGTCACGTGGCCTAAGCGCAGCTCAGCTCTATTAAAGTGAATTGGGCTGAGCGTGATACCAAGCACAGCCGCTATACGTATGTACAGCGCTGTGATTGGTAAGCTGTGAGAAGGCCACTGTGCTCACAGGAACGCCAGTGCCATCTCAAACAGCCGGGTGTCAGACCCCCACTGATCACATACTAACAGCCTATCTGGAGGATAAGTCTCAGGCCGATAATTGCAAATCTGACGTATCATTTTATGTGGTAGTAACTCTGGAAAGCTTTTAGTTATCCAAGACATTCTGAGATTATTTTCTCGCGACACATTGTACTTCGTGTTAGTGGTAAATTTGAGTCAATATGTTTTACCTTTATTTATAAAAAAATAAATCCTAATTTTACAGAAAATTTGGAAAAACTCTAAATTTTTTAAATTTGAATTTCTCTCAATTGAATAGAATAATTCAACACAAAAAAAATCCTCGATCTAAATTTTTTGCATTCGTTTGTGTCATGTGACCACGGAGCGTGAGTGAAGCCCTTGCTATCACTCACCACTCTGTGGTCACCCGCCGGCCCGCTCCGCGCTGCACTTTCCTCCTGACGCATCGTCAGAACATAGTGCATGTAAACGTGCACTATGACCTGACGCTGTATGACGTCAGGACGACTGAGCAGCGCATTGAGAAGAAGATGAAGGAGCTGTGGAGTGACGCCCCTACAGGAGAGGTAAGTATTTTATTTCACTGGCGGTGGGGACATAGCTAGGACGGGGAGATGGTGGCACTGGGGGCAAGTGGTGGCACTGGGGGGGCAAACTGATGGCACAGAGGGGCAAGCTGATGGCACTAGGGGGCAGCTGTTGGCACTGGGGGCAGCTGGTAGCACTGGGGGGCAGCTGGTAGCACTGGGGGGGCAGCTGGTGGCACTGGGGGGGCAGCTGGTGGCACTGGGGGGAACTTGATGGCACTAAGGGGGGCAGCTCATGGCAATGGGGGGCACAGCTGATGGCACTGAGGGGGCAGCTGATGGCACTGAGGAGGCAGCTGATGGCACTTGGGGATCAGCTGATGGCACTGAGGGAGTAGCTGATGGCACTGAGGGAGCAGCTGATAGCACTGGGTGGAAGCTGATGGCACACGCTTCCTAATTTTAGAAACACCCTACGTGTGGCCCTAATCTTTTGCTTGTACATACCAGAGGGCTGAGGAGGAAAAGAGCACCATGCACATTTGAGATGCATTGTGATTTACCATCTGTTACTGACAAGTGCAGAGGCTCTGGGGTGAAATAATAAATAGAAACCCTGAGAATTGACCCTATATCGGACACTACACCCCTCAAGTTATTTATCAGGGCATGGTGTGAGCATTGTGACTCCACAGGTGTTTTTGAGAAATCAATAAGCAGGAAACAGGGCAAAATTAAAATTGCATGTTTTTAACAGATATGGCATTTTAATGCCCAATATGTTGTGCCCAGCTTGTGCCATCTGATTCACATCATTCCATTTAAATTGTTAGGCAGATTCCACTGGATGTTTAAATGCCATAAATGTGGACATAATCTCCTTTTTTTATGCTGCAGGGTTAAGAAGGGAAGGACCACCATTTGGCTTTTGCAGTGCAAATATTGATGGATTCATTTACGAGTGCCATGTAGCTACTGAACAGCCTACGGCGACCAGTAGAGCCATTTTCTGACAACCATATGTTTATGAGCCATTTTCTGACAACCATACGTTTATGTTTCTCTCAACTGAGCTGTGTGAGAGCTTATTTTTTGCAGGATGAGTTGCCAACATCATTAGTTCTATTTTGGGGTACATATGACTTTTTGGTCACTTTTTATTTAGCTTTTTGGAAAGCAGGATAAACTGCTTTTTAGGTTTTATTATTACAGTGTGCATCGTGGGAGTCTTGCTGGTCAGTACAATAACAGAGATACCAATTTTATATAGTTTTTTTTTATGTTTTACCACTTTTACCCTGGGTTCACACCTGAGCGTTTCTGAGACGCTTCTGAGAGCTTATGATCTATTAAGAGATAGGGGTGACACAAAAAGCAAAAAGTACTCATTTTGTACAGTGGTCCAGCCATCTTAACAAAATAGGGGAGTAGATATAAGGCCGCATTAGCCAGTCACCTGCCTGATCTCTGTAGTGCTCCTGAAGGCAGATTTAGAAGAATGATATTAAGGGTGGGGGGATCAATGTTGTTTTTAGGGAGCACCTAAAAGTGTCGATGTTGTGGCTTAATTGCTTGGGGTAGGGCATTCCAGAGAACCAGTTCAGGTGCCTGTGAAGAAGAGTGACCCACTTTGAAATGCATTACACATTTGCATTTTAATGTATATGCTTTTAACAAATAAACCACTATGTTTTAACTCCCGAGGAACATTTAGCATTTTTTTTCTGGTATAACCAGTAAAAGATAAGCCCAAAAATGTCATCCCAAAATAAAAGAGTGAAGTGAAGTTATAAGAAAAATAATCAGATAACTAAGACAGGTGCAGCAGCTCTTTACATGTAACAGTCAGGAATAGCTGCTGGAAGCTGTAAATCACTTTCTTTGTTGAGGACAGGAGCTTCATTAGGGTCTTGCATAGTACATATATGTACCAAAAAATAAAAATAAGAAAAATAAAACGAAGCTGCCCCTCACCTGGTGTTCAAAGGAGCAGCTCATCCTGGCACAGATATGGGGCAGTAAAGAACATGTATACCGCAGAGGAGAAACTAGACAACCAATGCAGATGTTTTACCAGAAAAATGGCCATGTCAATTAGTTGGATCTGAGTCTGAGGTAATATATGTTGAGTCTAGTTTCAGCTTATGAAAAAACATTGTATGGTGAAAGTGTGGTATCTTGAGGGACCACTGTATTGTGCATTACTTCAAATATTACTCCTGACATATATCGTACACCTACAGTTGATTTTTGGGTCTTTTAAGATGGTGCCTGCTCAGGAGCTGAGCTGGCACCATAACTGCAGGGTGCATGCTGTTTGACATAGCAGACACATGGTGGCAGAGTCTGTGATGTTGTGGTCAATTGTGTTCCTGGTGTTTGAACAGCTAACCTGTAGGAAGATCGTGAGAGCCGTTCAATTGCTATGACAGCCTTGGGCCTTTTGAAGGCTCTGAGGCCTTCCATAGCAAAGTTCCTATCAAGCCCTGCCTGTGACTGTGTTTGATAGGAATGTAGTGATTCTCCCACAGACTGCAGTGGTAAATCATTGCAGTCTATAGGAGAAGCGATCAGACAATCACATGTTAAAATCTCCTAAAAATAAATGTAGAACGTTTTTAAAAATATAAAACTTTAGATCACCCCCCTTTCCCTGTTTTAAAAATTAACAATCAATAAAAAATAAAGATCATTGTCATCACCGCATCTTAAAATGTCCAAACTATTAAAATATAAAAGTATTTGTCCCGAACAGTAAACAGGCATAATGGCAAAAAAAACAAAATGGCTGATTTGCTGTTTTTGGTTGCTTCACTTCCCCCAAAAAAACTGAATAGAAAGTGATCAAAAAGTCATACACATCCCAAAATGGTATCTGTACAATATACAAATCTCCCCTCAAAAAATGAGCCCTCACACACCTCTGTAGACTTTGATATAAAAAGTTTTCAGGGCTAGAAAATGGCAATGCAAAGAAAAAACTATTAATTTACAGTAATAATATTAATATTATAATTACATGATTAAATAATCTTATGTTCACTTCTTTACAGTAAGTCATTCTGCTACCGGCGACTGCAGTATCTCAGTTCCCGTTTCCAGATGCATGTTTTGTTGAATGAGATGAAAGAGTTAGCGGCTCAGAAAAAGGTTCCGCACAGAGACTTTTACAACATACGTAAGGTGCGTGCATTTCCAGTCTGATATCTAGCTTTGGAAGCCAACTGTATGGAAACACTTACTTTGAGCTCTCCTTCTATAGGTGGACACACACATTCATGCAGCGTCCTGCATGAATCAGAAGCATTTGCTGCGATTCATCAAGAGGGCAATGAAAAAGAATTTGGAAGATATAGTTCATGAAGAAGGAGGAAAAGAACAGACACTGCGTCAAGTCTTCCAGAACATGAACCTGACAGCGTATGATCTCAGTGTGGACACTCTAGATGTGCATGCGGTGAGAATTATATTTATACATGGGAAATGATAAGTCCTGTATGCGCTCATTGAGTAGTAAAGCAAGATATATAGTAGCCCAACTCCTTAAGTCATCATCAGTATTATGAATAGGACCTCCTGTGTAATTAGGATGTTCTTAACATGTGTCACTTTTACTTATCCAGGCGATTCTAAGATTTTTTGTGACGTGACACATTGTACTTCATGTTAGTGGAAATTTTAAGTCAATATGTTTTACTTTTATTTATTTTTTTAAATTGACAGAAAATTTTGAAAAATCAGCAAGTTTCTAAATTTGACTTTCTTTTAAGTCATATAGTGATACCCATAAAATAGTTATTAATTACTATGTACTATATGTCTCTGTTGGCATCACTTTGTTAATGCAATTTTTTTTTTCTAAGACCTTGGAATGCTTAGAGTTTTAGAAGTAATTTTTCACATTTTCAAGAAAATTTTCAAAACTGACTTTATTAAGGACCAATTTCGTTCTGAAGTGACTTTGAGGTTCTTACATAATATAAACCAAGCATAGAAACTACATCCCTCAAATTATTCAAAACTGAATTTAGAAACTTTGTTCCAAGAGCAAATTGCGGATCCGCAAAACACGGACAGCGGCCATGTACACATGGCCTTCACTATAATAGAAAATGCCTATTCTTGTCTGCTATTGTGGACAAGAATAGGACATGTTCTATTTTTTTAGACTAAATTCTGGACGATGACCAGTACCAAGTCTCGTCTACACTCAGGGAAAAATAACAATAATAGAAAGAGTGGCCCTTAAATCGATATGAATCTAAAACTTAACGTTTATTTATTATAGTTTCTAAAAATAGAGAGGCCCATTTAAGACACATAAGTTTTGTATCACCGCTCGGAGAGGAGCAAGCTAGGGGATAAAGTGGGTATGGCTGGCTTGGGGGCCGATAAAGTAAAGGGGAGTAACAGGTGCTAACCGCAATCCTAAATGAGCCCTGGATCTCTCCCTACTCACTAGATGTAGGTACAGTGGTAGACCCTAACAGGCTGTCGCGGAGCACCCGCCCCGAAAAGGGCGACCCCCAGCCGCAGGAACCTCAGAACTAGCTAAAATGCCTTTTTGCTAGTGCTACCTCTAAAAGATTATAAGTAGCATCCAACGCGTTTCACCATGCCTGTACAGACATGGATCATCAGGGATGTAAAGTGTTGGTACGCGGGATCGCACAGCGCAGTGGCGTGATGCCGTGCGCCCGCAAAACATTTGGCAGTGGCAACATTGTATCACGGGCTAGGGCTATTCAAAGCCCAAAAAATCTTTTAGAGGGAGCACTAGCAATAGGGCATTTTAGCTAGTTCCGAGGTTCCTGCGGCTGGGGGTCGCCCTTTTCGGGGCGGGTGCTCCGCGACAGCCTGTTAGGGTCTACCACTGTACCTACATCTAGTGAGTAGGGAGGGATCCAGGGCTCATTTAGGATTGCGGTTAGCACCTGTTACTTCCCTTTACTTTATCGGCCCCCAAGCCAGCCATACCCACTTTATCCCCTAGCTTGCTCCTCTCCGAGCGGTGATACAAAACTTATGTGTCTTAAATGGGCCTCTCTATTTTTAGAAACTATAATAAATAAACATTAAGTTTTAGATTCATATCGATTTAAGGGCCACTCTTTCTATTATTAATGTTCTATTTTTTTGCGGAAGTGCGGAACCGGAAATACGGATGCGGACAGCATATAGTGTGCTGTCTGCATCCATTCAGGTCCCATTGAAAATGAATGGGTCCGCACTAGGGGTCGACCGATTATCGGTTTGGCCGATATTATCGGCCGATATTCATGATTTGCACAGTTATCGGTATCGGCCCCTAACCAGGCCGATATACCGATAACTGTGCTATCACAGAACATTGCCGCGCTGCTCTCAGCGCGGCCATGTTCCCTCAGCAGCACAGGGGAGAAGGAGACAGTCCCTCCTTCCTCCTGTGCTGCGCTGCCCTGCCAATGGAGAGAAGAGAAGGCGGGGCTGAGGGCGCACTGGCCACCAATGAGAGACGAGGAGGCGGGGCTGAGGGCGCACTGGCCACCAATGAGAGACGAGGAGGCGGGGCTGAGGGCGCACTGGCCACCAATGAGAGAAGAGGAGGCGGGGCTGAGGGCGCACTGGCCACCAATGATAATAAGGTTTAAGATATTACAAGCACATTGCCCAGACCCTGCCTCTGATAGAGAGCTGCGATCCGCGGCAATTAACCCCTCAGGTGCCGCACCTGAGGGGTTAATTGCTGCGGATCGCAGCCATCTATCAGAGGCAGGGTCTGGGCAATGTGCTTGTAATATCTTAAACCTTATTATCATTGGTGGCCAGTGCGCCCTCAGCTCCCCCCTGTCCACAGTATAAAAAAACATTGGTGGCCAGTGCACCCTCCCCCATCCCTTCAGTATTAATATCATTGGTGGCAGTGGCCACAGGGTCCCCCACCATCTCTCTTCTGATCGGAGCCCCAGCAGTGTAATGCTGGGGCTCCGATCGGTTACCATGGCAGCCAGGACGCTCCTGAAGCCCTGGCTGCCATGGTTCCTGCTGCTGTGTGCCCATAGCACAGGGCAGCAGGGACAGTGTAAGATCCTATTCACCCTGATAGATCTCTATTAGGGTGAATAGGACAAGGGATGTAAAGAGCCCAGGTTCTACCCCTAAGGGGGGAAATAGTAATAAAATAAAAAGTAAAAAAATTTAAAATAGTAACAAACACCAAAATATTAAGTATAAATTAACCCTTTTCCTATTTTACATATAAAATATATAAACAATAAATAAAAAAACATATCGCCGTGACCAAAAAGTCCAAACTATTAAAATATTTTTTTTTAAAAGCGTTGGACGCTGTAACAGAAAAAAAAAATCCTAAAATTTAAATGCGCAAAATATCGGTATAAAATATCGGCTATCGGCCTGAAAGTTCACAGAATATCGGTATTGGTATCGGCTCTAAAAAATCAATATCGGTCGACCCCTAGTCCGCACCCGTTCCGCAACATTGCGGAACGGATGCGGACCCATTTTGCGGACATGTGAATAGACCCTTAAGGCAACACCACATTTGTTTTCATAATCTGCTGTATGGGCTTATAGTAAAGCTCAGAAGAGGCACCATATGGCGTTTGTAGGGCAGATTTCACTGATATAATTTTCAGGCGCTATGTCGTATTTGCACCCCTAGAGTAGAATCCCCCAAAAAGTGACCCCATTTTGGAAACTATATCCCCAGAATTTTTAAAAGGGTGTAATGAGCACTTTGGGCCAACAGGATTTAGAAACACTTGGCAATGAAAATGAAAAATTACATGTTTTACAAGAAAGGGTAAAATAGGGCACAACTTCACTGCAACATTTGTCGTGCGACATTTTGTCGCACCAATGTCGCGCGACAATTTTTATAATGGGAGTCTATGGTGTTGCATTGCGACATGCTGCGACGCGACAGTCGCAGAAAAATCCATCTTGTGACACCTTAGACTCCCATTATAAAAATTGTTGCGTGATAATAGTGCGACTTATTGTCGCGCGACAAATGTCGTCTTGTGTACGTACCCTAACAGGAGAAGAAGCACACCACAATTTGTTAACCCATTTTCTCCTGAATATGGCAATAAAGTGCTGTATGGTTACACAGCAGGGCTCAGAAAGCAAGGAGCGCCATGTGTATTTGAGACCTAGTTTGGTGGTTTATACAGCACTGACCAATGGCAGTACATATAGAGGTGGCACTAACACTACTCTGTAAATATGAGGATGATTGGTGTTGTCCTATACAGCAGCAATCACCTCCAATTTTAGCCACCTGCAGCCTCCTCACTGTTTTTTACAGTGAGAAAGCCATGATTAGCTTGTCAGAATTGCCTAGCCAATATCAGTGATCCCGATGCAGTAGGGGTCGTAAAACTCACCTGCTGTCAGGGACATAAGTTTTCCGTTTTCTGTTGTGCAGTATATGTACGGCATGCTGCACAAATGCCTCGCCCTCTGCACCGTACATGTATAGTGCAAGTTAAAGGAACACCAAACAAAAAAAGCTTACAAAAAAAAATAAAAAATTAAATTACAAAAAAATATATGACAAAACGTCTGTTCCATGCTTTGCTCAAATGTCCTCCCCCTATACACATACACGCTGGGCTCATGCTGCAAGATACCTCTGAAATCCAACACCCCATCTTTCTTTCCAGTGACGTCCACCGTTGGGACACCCCCATACACATTAGATGCTTAGTCAGTCCCACCAAAATCAGAGGGTTCAGCCGACATTAATTGAATGTATATGGCTTGTGTAAAGGATTGCACCACCGTGTCACTAAGAACATACAGTTTCTGGTGTGATTTTAGGGGTGTTTATTAATTTTCAGTCAATTTTTGGAAATGTTCCTAGAACTGATTCCACGAAAGTCTCTATACTGCACTAAATTGCTTCTTTCCCCTTAGAACATAATAGGGAAAAAAATGGCATGACTACGCGTAAAAAGACCTAAATGCGCTGTTTTTAGAAAGGTTGCAGCAAATGCAGACCAAGAAAAGCTTGTAAATGTATAGTTTTCCACACACTAACCTGTGCCATTATGGTATTAGTTGCCTAGAAAAGCAAAGTACAAATCCACAGAAAGCTCGCCTCAGTGGTAAACCAGCTTCTATGCTGCTGAAATCATAAGTTGTATCATATCGTCTAGTAAGACAGAAAGAATGCCAATCGGCAGACTGGGAAGACATTTTGAAGTCCAGTGGGTTAGTCTGTGGAAAATCTCAATCAAATCTGCTTATCTAGCAAATGGAAACTGTGTACACCACCATCTGTGGTCAGTAGGTGGCAGTGCCAACCTGTCATTGTTGTGACTGTAAATTGAGATTTCGTTTTCTTACGCCGATTTTTTTTTTTTTTCCGTTCCCACAGGACAGAAATACTTTCCATCGATTTGATAAATTCAATGCCAAATACAATCCAATCGGTGAATCTGTTCTACGAGAAATCTTCATCAAGACAGATAACAAGGTGGCAGGAAAATACTTTGCCCACATAATCAAGGTATTATTTT
This sequence comes from Bufotes viridis, assembly GCA_033119425.1. Classification (NCBI taxonomy): domain Eukaryota; kingdom Metazoa; phylum Chordata; class Amphibia; order Anura; family Bufonidae; genus Bufotes; species Bufotes viridis. Next base: position 182,565,123 of record CM065591.1, read on the forward strand.
ACGAAGCTTGGGCTTTGCCTTCAAACAGAGTATTTGAACCTTGCTGGATTGTCTGGGAGTCACACATAGAGCTCCTTGACCCCAGAAGGGCAGTCTAGTCTCTACCAAAGGAATCTGGCTGAAGTGGTCAGTTACTGAGTGTGGTAGTTACATAGAGTAGATCTAAGTAAGATATGGTGTGATAGGAAATGGCTGGCACGTTTGTTGGGAGCACTATTTGGGGGACAGTCTCTGTCTGGGATTGAATAGGCTGGCTGACTCTGTATATGGGGACTCTCACTGGCTCACTGCCATGCATTGTACATTGTACATGTCATTCCCTGACTGTAATATTTATAAAGGCACTCTGTGGATAGCACCATTAGCCTCTTCCTGCACCCGGACGTAATAGTAGAACAGGAGCCTCAGGTGGTTGGCGCTCCTGGACACGTGCACTGGCACTGTGCCCACACAAACACTAGCTGTAGTACAGAGCCAAAATCCCACCACTATCGCTGGGATTAGAGATAACTCTGATCCAGTCACTTAACTCTCTCAGTGCCGAGGTTAAGCCTGATCTTGCCACTTTGCAATGGGGTAGACTCCCTTATAGCCATAATTACTAGCTTCCACCATTTGCATCTGCACTGCAGCTGCCATGATTGGAGAAAAATTGAGCTTGTTAGTTAACCCTGCAAGTGTTGCCAGATTGTGAAACTGTACAAGGGGGTAGACCCCCACCTAATTGTGATTAGTAGCCCCGGAGATATGATTCACAAAGATGGTGTCACATTAGAGACAGCCTTGGGCCCGATAACAGCCCCAGGAATGTGCTAGTAAAATAATCTTTATTTGTGGTCATGGCTACGGCCAACGATGCTTGATGAACCCTAGGGAGATAAACATCAAGAACAACCTAACCCGGCTATCCGTGTGCTAGCTAAACCTAACTTAATGGCTTGAATTGTGCCCTTAGCCATAGCTGTGGGTAGGCCTAAAAGGGGGCATACCCTGTGGAAATGAAAAGAGAAGGGAGGGAGGGTGGGGCACCTGAAGAACACACGCCCAGGAGTGAGGCAGTGGCTTGTTTAAGAAGAGCCTCCACCCCTCCCACAAATGCAGGCTGACTAGTCAGCCTTACTACTTGTGGTCATGGCTACGGCCAACGATGCTTGATGAACCCTAGGGAGATAAACATCAAGAACAACCTAACCCGGCTAGTCGTAGTGCTAGCTAAACCTAACTTAATGGCTTGAATTGTGCCCTTAGCCATAGCCGTGGGTAGGCCTAAAAGGGGGCAAAAGCCAAGCCAAGTAGGTTATAAAGAAACACAATGAAAGTGCAAACAAATCCGTGACCAACCGCAAGGCATCGGCAATCTTGACCGCACATTCAGGAAGTATGCGGCAAAACCATAAGGAGACGTACATCACAACTTGCAAATGACGAAACCGGAGACATGATGCTCGATGTTGCAGATAGTGCCCCGAAGCGGAATGAAGGACTGGGAATACGCTGTGGAATGGAGCATGAAATATTAACTGAACCTGGTGAACTGTGGTTCTAGTACTGACAATTGCCCTGGCCTCCGGGGTTTCTGGAACCGAAAGAGAAACCTGCCTGCCTAGACTATGCAAGAAGTGAGGGGCAAAAGAAACCATGAAAGTAGGAAGGGAATCTTTGAATAGTTCCCCAGACATCATCTATCTGCTTGCGATGGCCCCTGCATTCTTCTGTGAACCCCTGAGAATGGTTTAATCCTGAAATGGGAAAACCGACCTGGTATCTGAGTCTACCATTAACCTACGTGGCCCGAATACCGTGGCAGGCGAATATCGTTGAAAAATGTGACCTGACCAACATGGCAGGTGACTCTAAAGATTTGAGCTCCAGTAATTGAAGTGTGATCCTGGAGCATGGCAGACACTGGACATTAATAAGGTGTAACACCTAAAGAACGTAAGGAGCAGGAAACTTAGTTGAGTAACAAGTGAACCTGACTGAACCCCGCAGGTGACAGACTTTAGTTTAAAACATGGGCCGTATGCAGGTGATCAGGGAAGCAGATATGAATGTGAGACATTTGGGCCCAATCAGCCTGGAACCATGGATGGACAACCAACCAGGCAGGACTGAAAACAGGTCATCGGACCCCCGAAGCCATGGGGCCGAAGCAGCCGTCGGACCCCCGAAGCCATGGGGCTGTAGCAGTCGTCGGACCCCCGAAGCCATAGGGCCGAAGCAGTCGTCGGACCCCCGAAGCCATAGGGCCGTAGCAGTCGCCGGACCCCGAGCCATGGGGTCGAAGCAGTCGCCTGACCCCGGCCATGGGGCCGTAGCAGTCATAGGACCCCGAGCCATAGGGCCGAAGCAGTCGTCGGACCCCGGCCATAGGGCCAAGCAGTCGCCGACCCCGGCCATAGCAGTCGCCGGACCCCGAAGCCATAGGGCCGAAGCAGTCGCCGGACCCCGAAGCCATAGGGCCGTAGCAGTCGCCGGACCCCGAGCCATAGGGCCGTAGCAGTCGCCGGACCCCCGGCCATAGGGCCGAGCAGTCGTCGGACCCCGAAGCCATAGGGCCGGAGCAGTCGTCGGACCCCCGAAGCCAGAGGGCCGAAGCAGTCGCCGGACCCCGGCCATAGGGCCGTAGCAGTCGCCGGACCCCGAGCCATAGGGCCGTAGCAGTCGCCGGACCCCAAAGCCATAGGGCCGAAGCAGTCGCCGGACCCCGGCCATAGGGCCGTAGCAGCCGCCGGACCCCGAGCCAGAGGGCCGAAGCAGTCGCCGGACCCCGGCCATGGGGCCGAAGCAGTCGCCGGACCCCGGGCCATAGGGCCGTAGCAGTCGCCGGACCCCGGCCATAGGGCCGCAGCAGCCGTTGGACCCCGGCCATAGGGCCGTAGCAGTCGCCGGACCCCGGCCATGGGGCCGAAGCAGTCGTCGGACCCCGAGCCATAGGGCCGTAGCAGTCGCCGGACCCCGAGCCATAGGGCCGTATAAGTCGCCGGACCCTCGAAGCCATAGGGCCGAAGCAGTCGCCGGACCCCGAAGCCATAGGGCCGAGCAGTCGCCGGACCCCCAAAGCCATAGGGCCGAAGCATTCGCCGGACCCCGAAGCCATAGGGCCGTAGCAGTCGCCGAACCCCGGCCATAGGGCCGTAGCAGTCGCCGGACCCCGGCCATAGGGCCGTAGCAGTTGTCGGACCCCGAAGCCATAGGGCCGGAGCAGTCATCGGACCCCGGCCATAGGGCCGTAGCAGTCGCCGGACCCCGGCCAGAGGGCCGAAGCAGTCGTCGGACCCCCGAAGCCATAGGGCCGTAGCAGTCGTCGGACCCCCAAAGCCATAGGGCCGAAGCAGTCGTCGGACCCCCGAAGCCATAGGGCCGTAGCAGCCGTCGGACCCCCGAAGCCATAGCAGCCATCGGACCCCCGAAGCCATAGGGCCGAAGCAGTCGTCTGACCCCCGAAGCCATAGGGCCGAAGCAGCCGTCGGACCCCCGAAGCCATAGCAGCCGTCGGACCCCCGAAGCCATAGGGCCGAAGCAGCCGTCGGACCCCCGAAGCCATAGGGCCGAAGCAGCCGTCGGACCCCCGAAGCCATAGGGCCGAAGCAGCCGTCGGACCCCCGAAGCCATAGGGAAGGTACAGTACCTTCCCAACGAACAAAAGAACAACTTGTAAAACATGGTAGGCCCACTGGCCTCCGCTGAGAAGCTGTTTTGTTGAACTAGGCAGGAGACCAATCTGAGTGAATGCAAACCAGGAGTAAAGGAGACCAGTCTGAGTGAACACGAATCAGGATTTAAAAGGATTTTTTTTTTTTTTTTTTCACACCACCGAGGAAAAACGTAAGCCTGAAAAGAAAGCAGCCATGTTTACCGGGAGAGTACTAAGCAGTGGGTGCGTAGTGCCCCGTTGAGACTACTGAGTGTAGCAAGTAACAGGAGAATGCAGCTTTGAGTGGGAGCAGATTGTAACACATGGTGTAACAGCAGATGGGTGAATGCCGCTCAGGATGTGGGTAACAATGTATGAGCGCTGCTCTGAGTATGGCTAGAGCATGAAAAACATGGTATAAAGCAGACGTAAGAATGCAAACTGAACGTGAGCGGACTATTAACGTGATGCATCTGCGGACACATGAACACAGCTTTAGTAGTGAATGGAGTAGAGGACAGGATGTAAACGTAGACATGCGGACGCAGCTTTGGATGTGAATGAATATAAACTCGAAGTGACAGCCGACATGGAAAGCAGCTCTGGCGGGTGGGGTATAAAACCTGTTGTAGCAGTAGAAGTGTTAACACAACTCTGGGTATAGGCAGAGCAAACAATTGGTATAACGGCAGCTCTGGTTGTGAATGGCGCGGGACACATGCTGTGAAAGTGACATGAACGCAGCTCTTGAAATGGGCCTGGAAAGAACCTGTAGTAACAATGGACGTGTGAACGCAGCTCTGGGTGTGAGTAGAGCAAACATGATATGCCAATAGACGTATAGACGCAGCTCTGGTCGTGACTTTGACTGCGTAAGTGTGAAGGCTCCTTTGTGAGTGAGCCGAGAACGAAAATAGGTATAACAGCAGCTCTAAATGTGAGTGGAGCATGAACATGATGTGACAGCGAACATGAATGCACCTCTGAAAACAAGCCTCGTATGACCTGTTGTAACAGCAGACATGTGAACGCAGCTCTGACTGTGAGCAGAGCAAACATGGTATACTAGCCGACGCATAAACGCAGCTCTAACCACACACAACAACGTGATGCAACAGCCAAGTGTGAACAGCCAACGGGTGAATGCAACTCGAATGTGATTGAAGTATGAAGCATGATGAAAATAGCAAACATGTGGACACAGCTCCAGTGAGCAGAGAGTAAAACATGTGTAAAGCAAAATGTAAAGGCCATCAGGAACGAGCAGCGTGAAAGTGATGGACAATAAAAGACGTGCGGATACATCTGAGGGTGTGAGGCGTATAAAGCGAGGTGCAAGCAAGTATAAGACAGAAGTAGAGCCGAACGTGGAAATGCCGCTCAGAATAAGAGCAGAGCATAAAGTGCATCAGGGTTTTAGTACATAAAGCAGGGAAAATACATGAAGTCTAAAGATGGTGGTGGCTGGGAGAGGGGGAGTCACATGGCAGGGAACAGCTACAGCAATAGGTCAAACAACAGCTGAGTCTGATGTTCAATCATGACGTCACATGCAGCCCGGGTGACTGTTCCTTAACTGCGTATAAGCTGAAGTAATTTTCCATGCGACAAACAAGCGACGTAAATTTGCAAGATATATTGGAACTAATTCTTATTATCAAACAAACGAGGTTGAAAAAGAAATCGAAATTTTTTAGCCCCAACAAAACAAACCTGAGGCAGAAGATTCTGAGGCGAAGCTTCCCTTTCGCTAGAAAAGTCGGGTTCCGACCGGCCAGGAGGGATGGCCACGGCCCAACTTACTTACGTATTACCCCGCGTGCATTGCTACGATAGCAGAGAGCGAAGAAAAAAAAAAAAAAGACAAAACAAAACGTCCGTTCTGGCTCCATGCTGCAAAGAAAGAGATCCTGCCACCAGAGAAGCTAGTTCACTAATGACACCCAGCAGCACCTGTGCACCTGAAGAACACACGCCCGGGAGTGAGGCAGTGGCTTGTTTAAGAAGAGCCTCCACCCCTCCCACAAATGCAGGCTGACTAGTCAGCCTTACTACTTATATAGCGCCAACATATTCCACAGCACTTTACATTCAGAGGATACATGTTCAAACAAAATCAGACATTACATAGTAGCAAACAAGTCAACAATTAAGGGGTCACTAAAACTTGAAAAAGAACCTGCTAAGGAAAGTTTGTCTTACTTTTCTGCAGTTAGTGGGGTGTGTCCTCTCTCCATATTTGGCTGAAGGCCGGCTCTGTGCACTAGCATGAGCTCACAGACAGACAGAATGTTCGGAAAGAGAGCTGCACTAAAGATCCCATTTACTTCAATACACACACAGAGCAGTGTGAAAGAGCAGGAATCTGCAAAACCTCAACAGCTTCCTACAGAACCCTTCTGTATGTATGTAGGGATACTACACAGTACCCATTCATTTATTTCAGTGGGTTCACAAAAGATGCGGACATCACACCGTGTTCTGTCCCCATCCGTAGTTCCGTTCCACAAAAAATATAGGGCATGTCCTATTCTAGTCCTATTCGCAATTGCGGACAAGACTAGGCATTTTCTATGATAGTTCCAGCCATGTGCAGTCTGCAAATTGCGGAACGCACACGGGCCGGTTACTATGTTTTGCAGATCCGCAAAACACTACGGTCACGTGAATGCGCCAGTCACAGGCTGTTTATTGGGCTGTATCTGCGGCACAGTCTAATAAACATAAAGTCATGGCAGGCCTGGGAGCCTTTGTTAGGACCCCAGTGCCATGGCAATGCATCAGTACCCAATACCCCAAAAATGTCTTCACGAGGACCCATGGTGATATGGAGCCTCACTGTAGCCACCTAGAGACCACAGTCACTGTGACTGCGGCACCTAGGGAGGCAAATGGCTGGGGTCGGAGTTACCTTTGATCTGGCCATTACAGCAGGAGTCCTCCCACAGTCAGTTTTAGGTTTCCGCATTGATCTGAAGTGCTGTGTCAGCTCAGCCGGTGCAGAGTCTCTTCAGTCCTTTCCGCTCACACCAGGAGTCATGACGCAGATGACAGGGACTGAGGAGAGCACACAGGCTGAGATCACGATTTTCAAAAAAAACAAATCATTAGACAATAAAATTGCTAATTAAACAAATAATTTATTTACCCACCCCTAATTTATAACTAATTACAGATTATTGGGGTCATTTATCAAACTGGCTTAGTTGCCCATAGCAACCAATCAGATGCCTCCTTTCATTTTTGACAGCTCCTCTGGAAAATGAAAGGTGGAATCTGATTGGTTGTTATGGACAACTAAGCCAGTTCTGCTTTACCCCAGTTTGATAAATGACCCCATATGACTTCTAAATTCTGGGATCGCAACCAACCCCGACATTTCAGTGCTGCTTTAGTCTTTTGTGTGACTCATTTTTAAGCTAAATGCGCATATATTCAAAAAAGGTTATAATATAGTTTATACATTTTAGTGATTGACTTTTTTAGTATATTAGGGATGTATATATACAGAGGGACACCTGGCATTGACATAGATGGGACAACACATGGATCTCTCGTATTGAAGAGATTGGCTTCTTTGTGTTTACGGTTGAGCAATGCGTTTGTAAAATGATTATATGGCACTTACTAATATAGTCTTTGTCTAAGTTCTGTGCCATTTTCTATATTCAATCACTGAGGGCAAGAATCTAAAACATATTTCACACAATATAAAACCGTGTACATTGGAGCCAACAGGATCCTAAACCAATACCGCAAGAGCTATCACCTATAGTATAAACAAGCTGAAGCAGTGGGAGAATATCCGGGATGGTAGCTGGAACTCTGTCCCTATTCTCACCCTCCATGCTGCTCAGCCCAGAGACGCACCTCAGTGGTAGATGCTCTCCGTCCTCGTGCCTAGGACTAAGCTTTCCTTAGTCTGTCCTTAACCTATACTCAGACAACACTCTACATCTACAATATAACTAATCCCGGAATATGACCAATCCCTGATATGCAGAGGGTTCATCAGGGGATTCAGACAAGATAGGTGTAATAAGACGGCACCATGATAAGCACAACAGAACCAGGTCCACATCTGACTAGCTTAATAGCTCTGATCGGCGGTAAGAGAAAGCCACAATAGCTAAACTCACATATCAACACTCTCAAATAAGCATAACAGTAGACTGCATAAGGTCAGTTGGTGTACAACCCCTCAGATTCAGGGGAACCCCTAGTACATGCTTGACTCAATGAAAGGGGATCATTAGTGTGCCATAGAACAAAAGATACTTAGTGACATTACTTGATAAACAGTGGTACAGAAGGAAAATGACCACAATGAACTTACAGTGTTAAGAAGCTTTCCAAGAGGTTTACATACCGTTCTGTTGAGTGATAGAAATAGACCTTATACTCACAAATCGCCACAACAGGGGCCTATGGATGTGGTTCCTGGGGCCAGATGATAGCTCCAAAGTGTCCCAGACTCGACTTGATTTAAATCAAACATGTAGGGGCATGGCGCCAGATTATACAGCCCCATAGGTGGATTTCCCTGTCTATAAGGCAAAAGTGCGCCCCTAATGATAATCTGGGCAGACTACAGGGCAAACACGCTCTAGAAACCCGCCCCACTACAAAGATTTTGCATGCCAAGCCTCGCTTTCAGCAAGGAACGCATCCAGGCTAAGAGTCCATTTTCTATATTTCACAAGTTATGACCCCCTTGCTTGCCCCCTAAGGGGTCGTTCACACAACTGTATGGTTTTGCAGTCCGTTTTTAACGGATCCATTTTTCCCTTTTTGGTTTCAGTAGTTTTTCCGTTCCGCTTCCGTTCTGTTTCCGTATGGTTTACTTTTGTGATCCGCTTTTTGCGGATCGGAAACGGAAGCATATAGTAATGTTTTAACAGTAGGTACATTGAAAAATTGAGCTGGACATAAAATTTTCAATAGATTCTTCCGCAAAAACGGATACGGAAGACGTACGGATGCATCCCGTATGCATTCCGTTTTTTTTACAGCCCCATTGACTTGAATAGAGCCACGGAACGTGTTTTGCGGGCAATAATAGGACATGACTCAAAATGTAGCGGAACGGAATTGCGGAAACGGAATGCATACGGAGTTTATTCCGTTTTTTTCGTGGACCTGTTGAAATGAATGGTTCCATATACGGAGGGTATACTGAATGCAAAAAAAAAGACCCGTATACAGAACAGAAAAAACATTCATGTGAACAAGCCCTAAGGCCCCTTTCACACGGGCGAGTTTTCCGCGCGGGTGCAATGCCATGGTGATGGACCATGTGATTGGACCATGTGATGTAACGTCATCACAGGTCCTTTAGTTGTTAGCTGATGTTGGAAAAGAGAAGACAGATCGCAAGTTAATTAAGGTAAGTTAATTTTTATTATTTTTAACCCCTTCATCTTCATTTTACTATGCATTTTTTTATTAAGAATGCTATTATTTTCCCTTATAACCATGTTATAAGGGAAAATAATAAATTCGCCAGAATACTCCACCTGAAACTGGACTTCAGTGATGAAGTCCGGCTTCGGGTCTGGGTACCAAACATGGCGATTTTTCACACGCGCGTGCAAAACGCATTACAAACGTTTGCACCCGCCTCTTATCCGGGCGTCAAACATGACGCCCGTGTGAAAGAGGCCTAACAGGGAGGCATAGCTTATGAAATATATCAAAAGCACAGAGTATCAACAAAGGCTATATTAGTAAGTGCCATATAGTCATCTTACATACACATTGGTCGACTGAAAACAGAAAGTGGCCAACCCCTTTAAGTATGTACATTAGTGGTGTATTGGCCTTCGGTGCAGTATTGGAGCTCTGTCTCTTGTTAAAGCCCGTTAAAAGATTGCTATGATTGTTTTTGTATGTCCTACAATTTTCTGAGCACAGGCACACTGTACTGACATAAGTAATTATGTCATTATATTGTAATATAAGTCCCTTTATCATGTAAACAGAAAATAAAAAAAATGTGGTATTGTTAAAAAACTTAAAGGGATTATCCTCTTTTGTTATATTGATTGCCTATCTTCAGGATAGATCATCAATATCAGATCGGTGGGGTGGCCGACTGCCAGCATCCTGGCGATCAGCTGTTTGAGAATATGGTGCTAGTACCAGCACTGTGTTCTCTTCTCTGTTTACAGTGCTCGCTGTTGACATTACAGTGGCGAGCAAGTGTAATTACAATTCCGCCGTCCCCATTCACTTCAGTGAGATGGCTCCATCCCATTCACTTGAATAGAAGGAGTCATCCCATTGAAGTGAATGGGACAGCTGAGCTGATTACCACTGCAATGTCGACGACGAGCAGGGAAACAGTGAAGAGAACACAGTGCTGGTACTAGCACCACATTCTCTTCAAACAACTGATCGCTGGGGATAGCGGCGGTCGCCCACCCCACCCCCCAGCCAATCTGATATTGATGATCTATCCTGAGGATAGGTTATCAATATAACAAAAGCGGACAAACCCTTTAATGAAATTACACAAAACACATTTTTAAATTAAATGCATTTTATTTTAAAATACATGAGTACACTCCCATAACCCCACATATTGGGTATCCGCATAACTATCACATGTGTATATATGCTGTATTTTTCACTGTATAAGGTTCAGGTGCAGGTTGAAATAAGGAAAACAATAAGAAAAAAAATAATTTTCAGCAAATCTCAGTTCAGACCCCCAGTCTTCATCACACGCCTAGTTATCATCAGACTCTCAATCTTCATCAGATCTCAGATCAGACCCCCAGTTATCATCAGACTCTTAATCTTTATCAGACCTCAGTTCAGACCCCCAGTCTTCATCACACGCCTAGTTATCATCAGACTCTCAATCTTCATCAGATCTCAGATCAGACCCCCAGTTATCATCAGACTCTTAATCTTCATCAGACCTCAGTTCAGACCCCCAGTCTTCATCACACCCTCAGTTATCATCAGGTCCCAAATCTTCATCAAACCTCAGATCAGACCCCCAGTCTTAATCACACCCCGTTATCACCAGACCATCAATCTTCATCAGACCCCCAGTCTTCATCACACCCCCAGTTATCATCAGACCCTCAATCTTCATCAGACCTCAGATCAGACCCCAGTCTTCATCACACCCCGTTATCATCAGACCATCAATCTTCATTAGACCCCCAGTCTTCATCACACCCCCAGTTATCATCAGACCCTCAATCTTCATCAGACCTCAGATCAGACCCCAGTCTTCATCACACCCCAGTTATCATCAGTCTCCCAATCTTCATCAGACCTCAGATCAGACCCCATTCTTCATCACACCCCGTTATCATCAGTCCTCCAATCTTCATCAGACCTCAGATCAGACCCCCAGTCTTCATCACACCGCCAGTTATCATCAGACCCTCAATCTTTCATCAGACCTCAAATCAGACACCCAGTCTTCATCCCACCCCCAGTTATCATCAGTCTCCCAATGTTCATCAGACCTTAGATCAGACACCCAGTCTTCATCACACCCCCAGTTATCATCAGTCCCCCAATCTTCATCAGACCTCAGATCAGACACCCAGTCTTCATCACACCCCAGTTATCATCAGACCCTCGATCTTCATCAGACCCCAGTCTTCATCACACCCCCAGTTATCATCAGTCCCCCAATCTTCATCAGACCTCAGATCAGACCCCAGTCTTCATTACGCCCCCAGTTATCATCAGACCCTTAATCTTCATCAGACCTCAGATCACACCCCCCAGTCTTCATCACACCCCAGTTATCATCAGTCCCTCAATCTTCATCAGACCTTAGATCAGACCCCAGTCTTCATCACACCCCGAGTTATCATCAGTCCCCCAATCTTCATCAAACCTCAGATCAGACCCCAGTCTTCATCACACCCCCAGTTATCATCAGTCCCTCAATCTTCATCAGACCTCGGATCACACCCCCCAGTCTTCATCACACCCCAGTTATCATCAGTCCCTCAATCTTCATCAGACCTCAGATCAGACCCCCAGTCTTCATCACACCCCGTTATCATCAGACCATCAATCTTCATCAGACCCCCAGTCTTCATCACACCCTGTTATCATCAGTCCTCCAATCTTCATCAGACCTCAGATCAGACCCCCAGTCTTCATAACACCCTGGTATCATCAGACCATCAATCTTCATTAGACCCCCAGTCTTCATCACACCCCAGTTATCATCAGACCCTCAATCTACATCAGACCTCAGATCAGACCCCGTCTTCATCACACCCCGTTATCATCAGTCCTCCAATCTTCATCAGACCTCAGATCAGACCCCAGTCTTCATCACACCCCGTTATCATCAGTCCTCCAATCTTCATCAGACCCCCAGTCTTCATCACACCCCCAGTTATCATAAGACCCTCAATCTTCATCAGACCTCAGATCAGACACCCAGTCTTCATCGCACCCCCAGTTATCATTAGTCTCCCAATGTTCATCAGACCTCAGATCAGACACCCAGTCTTCATCACACCACCAGTTATCATCAGTCCCCCAATCTTCATTAGACCTCAGATTGGACCCCAGTCTATATCACACCCCCAGTTATCATCAGACCCTCAATCTTCATCAGACCTCAGATCACACCCCCCAGTCTTCATCACACCCCAGTTATCATCAGACCCTCAATCTACATCAGACCTCAGATCAGACCCCAGTCTTCATCACACCCCGTTATCATCAGTCCCCCAATCTTCATCAGACCTCAGATCAGACCCCAGTCTTCATCACACCCCGTTATCATCAGTCCTCCAATCTTCATCAGACCCCCAGTCTTCATCACACCCCCAGTTATCATCAGACCCTCAATCTTCATCAGACCTCAGATCAGACACCCATTCTTCATCACACCCCCAGTTATCATTAGTCTCCCAATCTTCATCAGACCTCAGATCAGACCCCAGTCTTCATCACACCCCAGTTATCATCAGACCCTCAATCTTCATCAGACCTCAGATCAGACCCCCCAGTCTTCATCACACCCCAGTTATCATCAGTCCCTCAATCTTCATCAGACCTCAGATCAGACCCCAGTCTTCATCACACCCCAGTTATCATCAGTCCCTCAATCTTCATCAGACCTCAGATCAGATCCCAGTCTTCATCACCCCCCAGTTATCATCAGTCCCCCAATCTTCATCAGACCTCAGATCAGACCCCAGTCTTCATCACACCCCAGTTATCATCAGACCCTCAATCTTCATCAGACCTCAGATCAGACCCCCCAGTCTTCATTACACCCCAGTTATCATCAGACCCTCAATCTTCATCAGACCTCAGATCAGACACCCAATCTTCATCACACCCCAGTTATCATCAGTCCCTCAATCTTCATCAGACCTCAGATCAGACCCTAGTCTTCATCACACCCCCAGTTATTATCAGTCCCCCAATCTTCATCAGACCTCAGATCAGACCCCAGTCTTCATCACACCCCTAGTTATCATCAGACCCTCAATCTTCATCAGACCTCAGATCACACCCCCCAGTCTTCAACACACCCCAGTTATCATCAGACCCCAGTCTTCATCACACCCCAGTTATCATCAGTCCCTCAATCTTCATCAGACCTCAGATCAGACCCCAGTCTTCATCACACCCCAGTTATCATCAGTCCCTCAATCTTCATCAGACCTCAGAAAAGACCCACAGTCTTCATTACACCCCCAGTTATCATCAGACCCTCAATCTTCATCAGACCTCAGATCACCCCCCCCCCAGTCTTCATCACAGCCCCAGTTATCATCAGTCCCCCAGTCTTCATCAGACTTCAGATCAGACCCCAGTCTTCATCACACCCCCAGTTATCATCAGACCCTCAATCTTCATCAGACCTCAGATCACACCTCCCAGTCTTCATCACACCCCAGTTATCATCAGTTCCTTTAATCTTCATCAGACCTTAGAACAGACCCACAGTCTTCATTACACCCCCAGTTATCATCAGACCCTCAATCTTCATCAGACCTCAGAACAGACCCACAGTGTTCATTACACCCCCAGTTATCATCAGACCCCCAGTCTTCATCACACCCCCAGTTATCATCAGACCCCCAGTCTATATCATATGCCCAGTTATCATTAGTCCCCAAATCTTTATCAGACGTTAGATCAGACAAAAAAATAAATAAAATAACTTCCCTCTCCTGCCCCAGATGGCGCTGCTATTTGGGAGATCCAGCGAGCTCTTCCTACTGCGCTGCACTGTGAACTCACGTCACACAGCACTACGTCTTGGCGCAATAAGCAAGACACAGTGCAGCGTCTAGCAGGAGACCAGGGAGTAGTGAGAAATACCAACGCTAGCAGCGCTACACTCCCCACTCCTTGGCCTCCGTTACTATAATGGAAGGGCTCATTATATTCGCTTTACAAGACACACTGCCATTTCTCCCCCACTTCATAAAATGAAAAATATGGTTCATATATATATATGTGTGTGTTTGTCTGTTAGTTAATAATCCACTAGCACGAGATGCAAAATGTTCTGTCATCTGATTTTGGAAACTGCATCAGTTAGTTGTAGTTGGTTCTAATGATCTTTAGCCTCAGAACACAGGGATTCATGCCAAGGTGTGGTGCAATTTGTGACTATAATACTAGGTCAGCATTCATTATTAGATTCAGTTCATGATTTAGCTGGGTATTGGCTGTTTCAAGATCTTATACATAGTTGTATTACATGCAGATTGACTTGTTTAATCATTTGTCATGTGGTGCTGCTTTATATTTTTTCTTATATTGTATTAAAAGAGTAACTGCACTTCAGCAAAAGTTTTGATATGTCACGATGATATATCAAATGTTTTGATCAGTGAAGGTCTTATTGCTGAGACCCCATTGATCGCCGAATTGAGGATTAAGATGCATCGCTGTCTCTCCTTGGTGCTGGAGATGGACAGCCCCATAGACTTTCTGTTGAGGCCATTTCAGCAGCGAGGAGAAATAGCGCTCATCTGAGCACCTCTTACTCGTTTTAGGAAGCAGTGGCGTCTCAGCACTCTGTTGATATATCACTATGACTTATTAAAAGTTTACTAAAGTGCAGTTGTCCTTTAAGTGCATGTGTGAATGTAGCTCTTAACTTCAACAATAAAAACTTCCAAAGGATGAGACTCAAGATGCTCTCTTCTCCTTCATCTTAACAATGAATCACTCAATTTCTTAAAAAAAGGCAGAATGTTCCCTGAATTGGGATATTACATTAAACTTAACATAATCATTCAGTTCAATAAAATGAAGCTTATGATCTTTCCAGAATTATCCACGTATTTTTTTTTTACTCCTTTACAGGAAGTAATGTCAGATTTGGAAGAGAGTAAATATCAGAATGCGGAGCTACGTCTTTCAATATATGGCCGTTCTCGTAAGGAATGGGACAGTTTGGCGCATTGGGCTGTCAGTCATAAAGTGCATTCCAACAACGTCCGATGGCTGGTCCAGATCCCGCGGCTCTAGTAAATATATTTTCATTTAGTATACAATGGGGCAGATTAACCAAGCCTAAAATAAATAGTAAAATACATGTAAACCAAGGAAAGATCAAACTGCTCTGCAGAGTTTGCTTGGACTAAAAGCCCACCCAAAAAAGTCTCATCTAGACACATATAATAAAGTCCCACATCTCAAAAACGCCCACAGCATATAAAAGTTGTATATTAAAGCCTGTATGTATAGAAGCCACACTCAATCCGACATTGCTTTGGATTGAGTGTGACTTTTATACATACAGAGTTTTATGTAAACTTTAGTATGCTGTGGGCATTTTTTTTGAGAGGTTGAACTTTATGTGTGTATAGATTTACTAAGCCTTTCTAACATTTAGACAGTGCGGAGGTAATTTATCCTCCCCGTGCACCAGAAAAGTGACAACAAATAATTTGTGGAAAAAAAGCAACTATTTTGAGTTTTAGGCACACTTTACCTTTCCGAAAGAAAAGGTGGACATGGCTTAGGAGAAAGGGCATGGCATCCTGCAGCCCTGCAAATTTACTATAAGTTATGCCAGAAACTGGCGTCAATTCTAACTCAAATCCGCATAGATTTGACTTTCTAGTACATGGCACACTCCAGTGCATACCAGATGAAGCTGATCTCACTGACTCTGTTTATCTGTAACAAAGGAAATGTATATAGGTAGGTATAGTCTCCCCCGGCTGAGATTGGGGAAGCTGTTATATTCTAGGGATAGCCTAGAGCAGCGGTCAGCATCTTTTGGCACTCCAGCTGCTATGAAACTACAACTCCCAGCATGCAAGCATGTTTGGCTGTTATTCTAACTTTCATAGAAGGGAATGAAGCATTCTGGGAGTTGTAGTTTCTGAAAGCTGGAGTGCCGGAGGTTGCAGATCCCTGTCCTAGAGACTGCTTGAGGTTCCGATACATATCACTGCTATATTCTTTTTTTTTTTTTTTTATATTTTAATCCTTTATTTCAATATTAACAACATATAAAGTTTACAAAATAATAACATAATTGCAAAATCAAGCGGAGGGAGAAAACCATTTTCTAGCTATAAAAAGCCTAGCTAAAAACAGAAGTTTAGTCAACAATCGGGACTTCAAAACCTGGCAGCTAACCTCCGATAGGTCCCCTAAAATCCATACCTTGGGAGAAAAAGGAATATCCACATTTAGTCTTTGGAGTAAGGTTCTTTGAACCAACTTCCAGTATCTGCTCACCGATGGGCAATCCCAGAACAGATGTAAATGGTCTGCCCCGGGACTGCCACAGCGGGGGCACTCAGAAGAAGCTCTTAATCCTATCCTATGAAGCCACAAAGGTGTTACATATATTTTATGCATAATATTAAACTGTACTACCGTGTGGTTAAAATTGTGCGAAACCCAACTTAAATTATCACCTACATTCTCCCAATCCGGGAACCCGAATCTGACAGTAAAGTAGACCAGGATCTTTGCCCTGGAGATAAACAATCCGTGAAATAATTTTTATAAGGTACCTATAACAATGTGAAATTCTAACTTTCATACCACCCTTCTTTTGAATCAACTTGTGTAAAAATTCAGGAGTGTCTATATTAAGTAAGTGCTTATCAGAAATACTAAGCAGTGCCGAACGAAGTTGAAAGTATGCATACCAAACCACCTCACCTACATTCTCCTCTTGTTCTAGCTCCAAACGAGTAAGAATCTGCCCATTTTTAATCACTTGACTCAAAAAATAGATATTCCTATTCCTCCAATATTGCTGACAATTTAAGTCATCCAAGCTCAATAACTTTTGGTTATGCCACAATGGGGTACAAATCAATGATGCACTAACTTTCATCCAACTTTTAA
The DNA here is from genome assembly GCA_033119425.1 of Bufotes viridis. NCBI lineage: Eukaryota > Metazoa > Chordata > Amphibia > Anura > Bufonidae > Bufotes > Bufotes viridis. Next base: position 182,582,095 of record CM065591.1, read on the forward strand.
TTACCCTCCATGCTTTCATAGCCATTCTGCAGAAGGGTTTATATTCGTCCTGTATCTTACGTAAATAATCAGACTCCAAAACTGTAAAGAAGTCTGAGAAACCTGAGTCTTTATCACTGCTATATTCTAATACAAGCCTGCAGGTGGCAGCACTGTTTTGGAAGATACTGAATGCTGTGTTCTGTGATGGATAAAAAGCCTTCATAGAAAACAGTTGGCAATCTAATGCTTGCTTGTTATAGGTGACTTAAAAAAGTCACCTATAACAAGTCACCTTTTTTTTTTTTAAAAAGTTTATCTAAAAGTTCAAATCACCTCCCTTTCCCCAAAATAAAAATAGACAAAAAAACATTATAGTTGTCACCGAAAACGCCTGCACTATTTAAATATAAAAATATTCATCCCACAAGGCGTAACAGAAAAAAATTGTCCAAATTGCTATTTTTTTCATCATTTCACCACCCCAAAAAATTTGAATAAAGAGTGATCAAAAAGCCTTACACACCCCAATAAAAAGTACAGATCACCCCACTGAAAATAAGCCCTCACACAGCTCTATAGACATAAATATAAAAAATTATAGGGGTTAGAAATAAAAAAAAAAATTTAACAAAGTTTTCATTTTTTTTAACTATTAAAACACAAGAAAAACTATATAAATGTGGTATTGTTCTAATCGTGCTGACCTGGAGTATGAAATTAACAGTCAGTTTTATCTCATAGAGAATGCCGTGAAAACAAAACCCATAAAACTGGTAAAGTTGCCTTTTTTTACAATTCCGCCCCATTTGAATTTTTTTTCCAGCTCCCCACTACATCATATGCAGTATTAAATGATGCCATTAGAAAATACAACTTGTCCTGCAAAAAACAAGCCCCCATACGGCAACGTGAATGGAAAAGTAAAAAAAGTTATGACTCCGGGAAGGCAGGGAGAAAAAATGGAAAATCACCAGGTCCTTTAAGTGTTCAAAGCAGAATATACAATCGGGGGGCAGACTGACCATAGACCCTACAGGGAAATCTCCGGGTGAGCTGATGCCCAGGGGCCGCCCATGCCCTCCTCTCTGCCTCTGGCCAGGTACATAATGAGGTCTTAACAGTCAGGATCATGTAATCATGATGCACATGCCCTCCTGAATTCAGCTGCTGTGACCCTTCTTGCTCCCTTAACCAGAGACAACTGGAGGAGGAGGACAGAAAATAGTAGCTATTGATGGCCATCACAGGGGGACAGCTTTTTGGAGCAATAAACTGGGCTGAACTGTGGTATTTGGTTCTGCTGGGATGGTATTCTGCACTATGGTATTGCTGACCCTGCCTACTTGTGTTGCCCCACTTTCTGTCAGTTTGAACCCACCTACAACATAGGGTTTTTTCAGGGCCACTTTAAGCTCCCAGTCCGCTCCTGTATACAAATGGATGTATTTGTGTCTGTTGGTTTACTGTTTATTTTGCTTTATAAAAGTCTTCCACATTTTCTTTATCCTCTTTTATTTTGTAGTGATGTGTTTCGAAGTAAGAAGCAGGTTAATAATTTTCAAGAAATACTTGAGAATATTTTCTTGCCTCTGTTTGAAGTCACGGTGAATCCGGCCAGTCACCCAGAGCTGCACTTGTTTTTGGAGCATGTAAGTAGCCTTATAGACACATCACTATGCTTTGTGGGACAATGCAATGCAAAATGCAGAACATTTTGTAATATTATTAAAAAAAAAGATTTGTGTATTTTTGTATCCATGTATAACATTTATAAATGCATACAGAGTAAATGATTATAAAACTATACAAATAAAACATGCCGCCCGCTTGTGCATACAGCAGGGAGCATAGCTGCCAGGTTTCTGCTGTTTCAAACAGCATAGACCCACGACGGATGTATGCAATCAGCCATAAGGCTGATCGCATACATTTCACTTCTCAAATGCTGTGGTGAAATGTGACCACGGCATCTGAGCAGTCCAGAAGTGGGAGCCGTGCGCTCCCGCACCAGTGCTCCCCTGCTGAGATCAGGGGACCTGTTACACTGCTCTAATAGCCCGAAGCTTCAAGCAGGCTTCGGCAGCTATTAGGGAAATATACCAATACAGGCCACTAGGTGGCAGCACTGTATTTTTATATTGTAAAAGAATTGTTCAATGATGGCTATATGCCCGTACTATTAAAATATAACAATATTAATCCCATATGGCGAATAGTGTAATGGAAAAAAAAAAACTGGCCAATTTATAATTTTTTGTCACTTCAATTCCCCTAAAAAAAAAAAATCATAAAAAGTGATATAAAAAGTCACACACACTTCAAAATGGTATCACTGAAAAGTACAAATGGCACGCAAAAAATGAGCCCTAAAACAGTTCTGTATGCATAACTACAAAAAAGTTTTAGGGGTCAGAATATGGTAATTAAAAAAACATTTTTTTCAAGGTTTTTTAAAAAAAAATTCAACATTAAAACGCAAGAAAAACTATACTGTTGGATGAAGGACCTGCCGTGATGTCACAGGATCACATGGGTCACATGGTCCACTCAAATGCTTCTATGATTGGACCATGTGACCCTGTGACGTCACCACAGGTCCTCAAGCATCCAAACTATCAAGAGAGAAGACGTTCTGGGGCTCTGCGCGTACAATGGGAGAAGGTAAGTTAACTCTTTATTATTTTTAACCCTTTAAAGCCCGGGGAACATTGCATTCTGTAATTAGAATGCGATTATTTTCCCTTATAACTATGTTATAAAGGAAAATAATAACGATCGGGTCCCCATCCCGATCGTATCCTAGCAACCATACGGGAAAATCGCAACGCATCTGCACATGATTGCGGATGCTTGCGATTTTCCCGCATCCCCATTCACTTCTATGGGGCCTGCGTTGCGTGAAAATCGCAGAATATAGAACATGCTGCGATTTTCACGCAACGCTAAAGTGATGCGTGAAAATCACCGCTCATGTGCACAGCCCCATAGAACTGAATGGGTCAGGATTCAGTGCGGGTGCAATGCGTCCTCCTCACGCATTGCACCCGCGCGGAAAGCTCGCCCATGTGAAAGGGGCCTAAGGGTTAAAACTACATAATTATGGCAAATTATCCAAATGTGATGACATTCTATGTATCTTTATTTAAAAACATCCTGAAATCTTGCAGTTTTTACAATGGCCACTGAGCCTCTCAATCGGCTGGCACTTCCTGTTCTGTGGAGATTACTTTTCAGCGGTCATTTCATTATCATATGCAGGACTACAATAAAAGGTAACACCTATATGTAGTTAACACCTGATCCACTACTCACGATAGGATAATAGTCAAAGCTTAAAACTCCCCACCAGAACAGAGGATTTCTAGAACACTGTCTCAGTCAATAGATCCTTTTCTGAGGTTTCTTCTTTCCATGTCCAAACCTCTACACTGAGGTACACAGGTTAGAGGAGCAGCTCAGTCAAGATGGCTGCCCCCATATTTATGTACTGAAAAGGAATGAAAAATATACAATCAGAAAATAAAAAAAAGATTATAACTAAAAGATCTTTATATATAGGTTTAAAAGGATTCTCCTGCCAAACAAAAGTAGTTTGCAGAGGGTCTTAAAAACACAAACGAAGAGATACTCCATAGATCCTCTGCCACTGCCTGTGTTCCCGCTCCTCTATTCTTCTGTCACCCATCTCGACACTCAGGAAATTCCTTGAAATAGACTCCAGCCAGTCACTGGTTTAGGCAGGTCACCACTGCGGCCAGTGATTGAGAGGTCATTTTGAGGCATTTCCTGCATGTTGAGACAGGACCCAGAAGTAGCAGCAACTACGCGGGTCGGGGGATTGTGGAGGTGCCTCCTATATTTTCAAGCCACTCTGACCCCTATGCCAACTAATTTAGTTTAGGTGAAAAACCCATTTAAGGTTTCAATATTTAACATAAAAACTATGGAAATGTAGTTTCCTAATAGTGCGCTAAAGGAGATTTTGGACAAATATTAAAACTTAAGAATTTTCCTACTATTGCCTTTTTCGTATATGTCTATTTTTGTGTTTACAGCTCCTTAACCTCTTGCCGCCACGCTAACGCCGATGGGCGTCAGCGCGGCGGCTCTCTCAGGTCTCAGTCACGCCTATCGGCGTCATCTCGTGAGACCTGAGATTTCACATGAACGCGCGCGCGTCGTGCGCGCGCTTTCATGTGATCGGAGCCGGGACAACTGAAACTACAGCCTGCCAGCGCTGATCATGCGCTGGCAGGCTGTAGATCTGAGAAAAACGCATTTAAATCGCATATCAGACGCTGTTTTTAAACAGCGTCTGATATGCCTGCTATCTGCTCGTCTGGTGGTCCCTTTGTTTGGGACCACCAGAGGAAACTATAGGAAAAGTGCACCAATCACTACACACACCCCCCCACCCCCATCACTGATTAACCCCTGATCACCCATGTCACCCCCTGATCACCCCTGTCACCCCCTGTCACTAATAACCCCCTACAGGCTCATTCAGACGTCCGTATGTGTTTTGCGGATCCATGGATCTGCGGATCCGCAAAATACGGACACCGGGAATGCGCTTTCCGCATTTTGCAGATCCGCACAGAACTATATAGAAAATGCTTTTTCTTGTCCGCAATTGCCAGGGCAGTATAAATACCCCACATGTGACCCCATTTTGGAAAGAAGACACCCCAAGGTATTCGCTGAGGGGCATAGTGAGTCCATGAAAAATTAAACTTTTTGTCAAAAGTTAGCGGAAAGGGAGACTTTGTGAGAAAAAACAATAAAAAATCAATTTCCACTAACTTGTGCCCAAACATTTTTTTTCTATGAACTCGCCGTGCCCCTCATGGAATACCTCGGGGTGTCTTCTTTCCAAAATGGGGTCACATGTGGGGTATTTATACTGCCCTGGCATTTAGAGGCCCTAAAGCGTGAGAAGAAAAATGCGTAAAAATGCCCTCCTAAAAGGTACTCATGGGAATTTGGGCCCCTTTGCGCATCTTGGCTGCAAAAAAGTGTCACTCATGTGGTATCGCCGTACTCAGGAGAAGTAGGGCAATGTGTTTTGGGGTTTATTTTTACATATACCCATGTTAGGTGAGAGAAATATCTCTGTAAACTGACAACTTTGTATAAAAAATTTAAAAAGTTGTCGTTTACAGCGATATTTCTCACACACAGTATGGGTATATGTAAAATACACCCCAAAACACATTGCCTACTTCTCCTGAGTACGGCGATACCACATGAGTGACTTTTTGCAGCCAAGATGCAAAGAGCCCTAAAACCAATGAGTACCTTTAGGATTTCACAGGGCATTTTACGCATTTGGATTCTCACGCTTTAGGTTCCCTAAAATGCCAGGTGAGTATAAATACCCACATGTGACCCCATTTTGGAAAGAAGACACCCCAAGGTATTCCGTGAGGGGCATGGCGAGTTCACAGAATTTTTTTTTTTTGGCACAAGTAAGTGGAAAATGAGATATATATATTTTTTTATTTAGTTTTTTACAAAGTCTCATATTCCACTAACTTGTGAAAAAAATAAAATTTTACATGAACTCACCATACCCCTCACAGAATACCTTGGGGTGTCTTCTTTCTAAAATGGGGTCACATGTGGGGTATTTATACTGTCCTGGCATTTTAGGGGCCCCTAAAGCGTGAGAGGAAGTCTGGAATCCAAATGCGTAAAAATGCCCTGTGAAATCCTAAAGGTACTCATTGGTTTTAGGGCCCCTTTGCACACCCAAGCTGCAAAAAAGTGTCACACATGTGGTATCGCCGTACTCAGGAGAAGTGGGGCAATGTGTTTTGGGGTGTATTTTTATATATACCCCTGCTGGGTGTGAGAAATATCTCTGTAAACGACAATTTTTAATTTTTTTTTATACAAAGTTGTCAGTTTACAGAGATATTTCTCTCACCCAACATGGGTATATGTAAAAATACACCCCAAACACATTGCCCTACTTCTCCTGAGTACGGCGATACCATGAGTGACACTTTTTGCAGCCTGGTGCGTAAAGGCCCAAATTCCAACGAGTACCTTTAGCTTTTACATGGCTGCTCACAATTTAGCCCCGCCCAAAATGCCAGAACAGTAAACATACCCCACAAATGACCCCATTTCGGAAAGAAGACACCCCAAGGTATTCACTGAGGGGCATAATGAGCCCGTATGAGATTTTTATTTTTTTTGCCAGAAGTTAGCAGAAATGGAAACTTTATTATTATTTTTTTTTCCTCAGAAAGTGTCATTTTCTTGTGAACTTGTGAAAAAAAATGAAATGATACATGAACTCACCATGCCCCTCCGCGAATACTTTGGGGTGTCTTCTTTCTAAAATGGTGTGATTTGGGGGGTATTTATACTTTCCTGACATTCTAGCACCTGAAGAAACATGACCGGTGCTCAGAAAGTCAGAGCTGCTTCAAAATGCCGAAATTCACTTTTTTGCACCATAGTTTGTAAACGCTATAACTTTTACCCAAACCAATAAATATACACTTATTGGACTTTTTTTTTTATCAAAGACATGTAGAACAATACATTTAGAGAAAAATTTATATAGAAATGTAGTTTTTAAAAAAAATTTACAACAGAAAGTGAAAAATGTCATTTTTTTGCAAAAATGTCGTTAAATTTTTATTAATAGCAAAAAAAAGTAAAAATGTCAGCAGCAATGAAATACCACCAAATGAAAGCTCTATTAGTGAGAAGAAAAGGAGGTAAAATTCATTTGGGTGGTAAGTTGTATGACGGAGCAATAAACGGTGAAAGTAGTGTAGTGCGGATTTGTAAAAAAGGGCCTGGTCATTAGGGGGGTATAAACCTGTGGTCTTCAAGTGGTTAAACTAGGAGTCCACATTTCGCCATACTTTGTAAAAGCAGCCGTTTTATTAATATAAGGTTCATCATTTGGGCAGTTATCTGCGTATCTTAACCTTAGACTAAGCCAGCACTCCAGGCTATGAATAGTAGTCAACCTGAAATAGCCCTCCACAGGGAATTAAATGCAACATAAGATTAGCCTGTGAATACCAATCAGGAATTAGTGTATTCAGTCTCTCAGCGAAGGGAAATAGAGCAGAGAACCAGCTGTTTAGGCCTCATGCACACGACCGTTGTTTGATTCCGTGTCCGTTGTGCCGTTTTTCGTGATTTTCTGCGGACCCATTGGTTTTCAATGGGTCCGTGGAAAACTCGGCAAATGCACCGTTTGTCCTCCGCGTCCGTGGTCCATGATTCCAGTCCGTCAAAAAAATATAACTTGTCCTATTCTTGTCCGTGAAAAACGGTTCACGGACCCATTCAAGTCAATGGGACCGTGAAAAAATGCGGATGGCCATCCGTGTGTCATCCGCGTTCCGTGTCCGTTTTTTTTGCGGATCCCTTTGCAGGCACTTGCCAAAAATTGTCAGCCTGTCTTTTGGTAAAATCTTTTGGGACATGTCCCCTAAAAAAAACGGAAGACACACGGAAACACAACGGAAGCAAAAACTGACACGGATCACGGAACAGCAGGCACTTGGCAAAAATTGTCAGCCTGTCTTTTGGTAAAATCTTTTGGGTCATGTCCGCTAAAAAAAAACGGAAGACACACGGAAACACAACGGAAGCAAAAACTGACACGGATCACGGAACAACGGAACCCCGTTTTGCGGACCGCAAAAAATACTGTCGTGTGCATGAGGCCTTACGCTCGGTTCACACCTGAGCGTTTCTGAGACGCGCGTTTCCCGCGTGTTTTTGTCGCTCGTTTTACACGCGTGTTTGGCAATAGTAAACGCGCGTTTTACGCGCGTTTGTGTGATTGACTGCAGTGTTGGCTTCTCTCCAAACTGTGCCTAGCACCTGGGGTTTGGCATTTCCAGCATGTTGCAAATTCATAAACGCACGTTCGAACGCGCGTTTTCAGTGTCAAAAATGCGCAAAATACAAGCATTGCGCGTTCCCATTGAAGTCTATGGGCCAAAACGCGCGACAAACGCCCCAAAAAAAGCTCAAGTACTTGTTTATGCGTCTGGCGTTTTTCAGCGCGTTCGAATGCGCTCTAAAATGCGAAAATGTGAACCAGTCCCATAGGGAAGCATTGGTTTGCATCGGTTATGCGTTTTACAGCGCGTTCGAACGCGCTGTAAAACGCGCAAGTGTGAACTGAGGGTTAGGGTCCATTCACACATCCGCAAGTGTTTTGCAGTCCACAAATTGCGGGTCCGCAAAACACGGACACTGGCCATGTGCGTTTCGCATTTTGCGGACCGCACATGGCCGGCACTTTAATAGAAAAGCCTTTTCTTGTCCGTATCTGCAGAAAAGAATAGGACATGTTCTATTTTTTGCTTAACGGAAGTGCAGCATCTTTTGCGGCCCCATTGAAAATGAATGGGTCTGCACCCTTTCCGCAAAATTGCGGAACGGATCCAGACCCATTTTGCGGACGTGTGAATGGACCCTTAAAAAATCTGTACATGGAGCTGTCAGTATGTGTTTGTCTCTACCTGTCGCAGGCAATTATCTTTTTTTGTTTTTATTTTTCTTCCCTGGTTTCCAAGAGCCAAAACCTTTTTTTTGTTCCTTTTCTTTTCTCATAGTCGTATGATGACTTGTTTTTTGTATCACAAAAAACAAGCAGTTCTGCAGTGTTTACAGTGTTCACACAGCTCTAAACCCGACATGTTACCTTTAGGGCTCATGCCCACGAATGGACTGGGTCAGTGCCCGTATTCTGGACTCAAACGGCTGGTCCACAATATACGGGAACTGGCCGTGTGCACTCCGTGGTGCAGATGTGGCCTAATCGACTTGAATGCAATCCACAACATATGAGCGAAGATAGGACTTCACCTATCTTTTGCGAACCAGAGGCACGGATCAGAAGACCATAGAAGCACTATGAAGTGCTTCTGTGTGCTTCCCATCCATACCTCCGCAATGCTAAAAGATAAGGCATGTTCGTTTTTAGGCCGTATGTTGCGGATTGCGGACTTATTGAAGTCAATGGGTCCACAAACAGAGTCCACATGGCCAGTGCCAGTGCATTGTGGACCATAATTTGCGGTTCGCAGCATGGGGCCCTTAAGCTTGTAAACATAAGTCCTTATTAAATAGGTCAGGAATACCAAATTAATACTTTTTCTTAGGCCTCATGCACACGGCCGTGGCCGTATTGCGGCGTGCATACAGCTTGAATGGGTCCGCAATCCGGAGTATGCGGAACGGAATAACGGATCAGAAGCACTACCGAGTGCTTCCGTGGTGTTTCTGTCCGTGCCTCCGCACCGCAAAAAAATAGAACATGTTTTTACGGTGCGGACAGATCACAGACCCATTCAAGTTGATTGATTCTCGATCCGTCCCGCCCGCCCGCCGTGCGGATGTTGCCCTTGCTTTGGGGACCGCAAATTGCGGTCCCCAATGCATGGAACGGCCGCACAACTTATACTTACTACTTTTAAAAGCTGTGTATGGGACACATCCGTATGTCTTCCATATTCGTTCCGTTTTTGCGGAACCATCTATTGAAAATGTTATGCCCAGCCCAATTTTTTAATGTATTTATTGTATGCTTCCGTTTACGTTTGCGATCTGCAAGAAACGGATCACAAACGGAAACCAAACGGAACAGAAACACTACAAAAAAAAAAAAAGGAAAAACGGACCACAAAACCATATAGTCGTATGCAGGAGGCCTTACTTTTATTTTTAGTCTCCCTATGGGACATGCAATTGTTGGTTATACCGTACGCTTTCTGTCAGAGGATGCACCACATTTATGACGAGGTGCAGGCCTCATCATAATTTAGACGCATCCTCCGGCAGCCTGTACGCCTAAACGAAAATCTTTGTCAGCTCTGAGCTGCCGTAGATTTCTGGCTTCATTTTCATGAGAAAACTGGAGAAAATGAAGATAACTGTGTCTCTGCTGTTGACCACGCCCCTTTCCCTTTTCAAAAAGGCGCATTGAAAAAAGTTGCAAACACACAGCTTCACTCTCCAGGATTTCAGACAAGACCAGTGGGACCTACTGGAAAAACGTGTGCCGCTGCCATGTTTTGGATCCACTTCTAGTTTTAACTGAAATATACTGGCCACAATACTGGTGTATGTCAGTACATGCAGAGAGTGCCAGCTGCCTATCTGCCTCCTTCCATAGAAATGACATGCACATTTAGTAAGCAGAACAGATACACGCACAGGGCAGTGAGGTTACAAAGCTTTTGGGTAAATGATAATTTGTCAATTTTAGCAACTGTTGGACATTTAGAACCTCTATCAGCCAGGACAATTCTTGCACTCTCAACATGTACAAATAAAACCTGAATTACAAAATTAAAAAATCATACTAACCCCCCACCCATACCTATAAATATATACACTGCTCAAAAAATAAAGGGAACACTAAAATACCACATTCTAGATCTCAATGAATGAAATAATCCAGTGCAAATCTTTATTCATTACATAGTGGAATGCGTTAAGAACAATAAAACATAAAAATAATCAATATAAATCAAAATTAATATCCTATGGAGGTCTGGATTTGGAAAATCAAAGTGGAAAATCAAATTTCAGGCTGATCCAACTTCAGTGGAATTGCGTCAAGACAAGGAAAGGAGGCTCATAAGTGTGGCGTTGGTTTTTGAACCGAGACATGATGTTCAATTGGACTCAGGTCTGGGTAGCGGGCAGGCCAGTCCATAGCATCAATGCCTTCATCATGCAGGAACTGCTGTCATGCATCAGAAGGAACCCAGGGCCCACTGCACCAGCATATGGTCTCACAATGGGTCTGAGCATCTGATTCTGGCACATAATGGCAGTCAGGGTACCTCTAGCTAGCACATGGAGGGCTGTGCGGTCCCTTCAAAGAAATGCCTCCCCACAAAAGTATTGATCCACTGCCAAACCGGTCATGCTGGAGGATGCTGCAGGCAGCAGAACGTTCTCCGTGGCGTCTCCAGACTCTGTCACATGTGCTCAATGTGAACCTTCTTTCATCCGTGAAGAGCACAGGGCTCCAATGTTGAATCTGCCAATCTTGGTGTTCTCTGGCAAATGCCAGACGCCCTGCACGGTGTTGGGCTATAAGCCTTGTGGAAATCGAGGCCTCATACCACCCTCATGGAGTCTGTTTCTGACAGTTTGAGCAGACACATGGATATTAGTGGCCTGCTTGGGGGTCATTTTGCAGAGCTCTTGCACTGCTCCTTCTGTTCCTCCTTGCACAAAGGAGGAGGTAGTGGTCCTGCTCCTGGGCTGTTGCCCTTCTACAGCCCCCTCCACATCTCCTGGTGTACTGGCCCGTCTCCTGGTATCTGCTCCATGCTCTGGACTCTGTGCTGACAAACACAGCTAACTTTCTTGCCACAGCTCGCATTGATGCGCCATCCTGGATGAGTTGCACTACATGAGCAACTTCTGTGGGTTGTAAACACTGGCTCATGCTACCTCTAGGCAGTGACAAAATGCAAATGTGACAAAACAACAGCCAAAAAGGATGAGAACAGAGAGATGGTCTGTGGTCACCATCTGCAGTACCACTCCTTCATAGCGGCTGTCTTGCTAATTACCTATCATCATTTCTACCTTTTGTCTGTTCAATTTGCACAACAGCAGAAGAAATTGATTCATAAACAGTGTTGTTTCATAACTGGACAGGTTGATTTCACAGAAGTGTGATTGACTTGAATGTGATTGACTTGTTTGAAAAGAAAGCAGCGCTTCTCTTCTCTGTTTACCTGCTTGCCGTTGCAACCGTAGTGGTGGGCAGGTATAATTACAACTACACTGCCACATTCACTTCAGTGGGCTTCCTCTTCAAGCCGTCCCATAGAAGTAAATGGGGACGCCATTGTGGTAATTACACCTGCTTGCCGCTGCAGTTGCTACGGCAAGCAGGTTACGGGAAGAAAAGGCAACACTCGTACAAGTGCTGCTTTCTCTTGAAACAGCTGATCGGCAGGGGTGCTGGGTGTCAGACACCTGCCAATCTGATATTTATTACCTATCCTGAGGATAAGATGACAAAAGAAGACTTCTAGCTTCCATCAGCATATACATTTATTTTCTTAATCCATAAAATCCGACATAGTCCACGTCAACGCGTTTCGGATCTCAAAAACAATATGGATCCTTACTCATGACATTTGTGGATACAAAGAAGTGAACATATATAGACATCCCAATCAACATGTCAGGTGAAACCAATAAAAATACGATCCACCCCTACCCCTACGTCATTGTAAGGGAAAACAAGGGGGATAGTAAGACAAAACACACTTTAAAACACTCGAATAGAGGAAATAAACTATAAATTGGGCATCAGATGTGTAGCCCGGCGTGCACCTACTCTGGCGAATAAAATCAGCCCTAGTATGTTCTCGGATGGTCCGGTGAGTAAACAAACTTGGTTAAATTTTGAAGGCACATTCAAATGTGGGCACAGAGTCTGCACTTGCTGCAAATATATTAACATTGGCTCATTGATTGTATCCACAGCCAATCAACAGGAATTTAAAACTAAACAGTATATTAACTGTAACACTCATTTTGTTGCATATTGCATCACGTACACAATTTGTAGCCTACAATATATTGGATGTACCACCAGTATCCTCAAAACCCGCATCTGCAGACACATCTCTGACATTCCACATGCTCGTGTTAGAAACGTGTCTGCGGTCAGTGCACACTATGTGGCTTGCCACTCGGGAGACACTAGAGGCATGGTAGTTCAAGGAGTGGAAAGGGTTAATTTACCCCAAGGAGGTGGTGATCACAGACGGCTCCTTCTAAACAGGGAGTCTTTTTGGATTTTCAAAATTGATACACGTATTCCCAAGGGCTTGAACAAGAAACAAGATCTCATTCTACATTATTGATCCTTATTTATAGTTTATTTCCTCTATTCGAGTGTTTTAAAGTGTGTTTTGTCTTACTATCCCCCTTGTTTTCCCTTACAATGACTTAGGGGTAGGGGTGGATCGTATTTTTATTGGTTTCACCTGACATGTTGATTGGGATGTCTATATACTGTATGTTCACTTCTTTGTATCCACAAATGTCATGAGTAAGGATCCATATTGTTTTTGAGATCCGAAACGTGTTGACGTGGGCTATGTCGGATTTTATGGATTAAGAAAATAAATTTATATGCTGATGGAAGCTGGAAGTCTTCTTTTGTCATAATCTCCTGCTGGGTTCCTGCTTTGCCTCTGTGCCTCCACACAATCGGTGAGCTCCGCCACTTTTTCCTGGTTTTCCTATCCTGAGGAATCAATATATAAAAAGCTCAGAGAACCCCTTTAACCCTTTCGCTATAGCGATAGGCAAACATAGCGCCCGCTCGCACGGGCAGCGGGTGTCGTGGCCGGCAGGTCTCTGCTGTTTAAAACTTAATTAAAGCCTTTAGATGCCGTGATCAAGTGAGATCCTGGCATCTAAAGGGTCAAAAACCCGTAAGCTCGCCCTTATTGATTTAAATGTGCTCAGCCTCCCTGAAGAGGCTGAGAGCATTCATGCTGCAACTCTTATTTTGGCCACCAGGTGGCAGGCCAACATAAGAAATGAGCAATAGTCAGTAATAAATGCATTTTAAAAATCCCTGATTATTCAAAATTAAAAAATTGATTTTGTCTGCTCACATAGGAGCTTCAAAATCATTACAAAAAAGTTTTTTTTTTTAAACTTAAAAAATATATAAAAAAATTTAAAATATCAAAGTTTAAATCAACTCCCTTTTCATATAATAAAAAAATAAATACCTAAATGACAAAAAATCTAAACATCATGGGTATCACTGTGACCAAAAACGTCCATACTTTCAAAATATAAAAATATTTTTCCAATACGGCTAATGGCGTAATGGAAAAAAAAGGTTTAAAATGGCCAATTTGCCATTTATTTCATTGCTTCCCTTACCCAAAAAAATGTAATAAAATGTGATCAAAAAGTCACACACACTCCAAAATGGTATCAATAAAAAACGACAGATTGTCCCCCACAAAATGAGCCCCCACACAGCTCAGTAGATATAACTGTAAAAAAATTATGGGGGTCAGAATATGGTGATTTCTTTTTTTTTCAAAGTTTACATTTATTTTTACACTATTTAGACATAAAAAACCTATACATATGGGGCATCGTTGTGATCGTACTGACCCAGAGAACGAAGGGCATGGGTCAGTTTTACCGCAAATGGAACGCCGTGGGAACAAAACCCAATTGGAATTCTTTTCCTGCTTCCCACTATATTGTATGCCATAGAAAGTACAACTTGTCCCGCAAAAGAAAGCCCTCATGAAAGCTATGTGAACGGAAATATAAAAAAATTATGGCTCAAGGAGGATGAAAATGCAAAAACCTCTGGCATCCTAAGGGTTAAAATAAAAGTTCCACATGTTTTTCTGGGGGGGGTGACACGACAAGCTTATTCATTCTATTTGATTAATGTTTCTCCTTTTTCTGCTTCTTTAGGTGGATGGGTTTGACAGTGTGGATGATGAATCTAAGTCAGAACATCATATTTTTAATATGGAGAGCCCACTGCCAGAGAACTGGAGAGAGGATGAAAACCCCCCATATTCCTACTATTTATACTATATGTTTGCCAATATGAATGTGCTCAACCACCTACGAAGGTATGGTAAAGTACTATTATTACTAGTACTAGTATTATGGCACTGCTGTGAAAAGTCTTTCTTTGATTTTAGAAGATGGAAGCAGTGATCAGCTGCTGTGGGAAAGGCCCTTAGTTTTGGAGGGGGGTGCTTCCTCTCTTAGTAATTACTGAATAAAAACTGCTATTAATGAACAATAGGAGGTGGTAAGGTCATTTCAGTTTGCTTTACTGGCAAACTAGTGGTGGGACAGGGAAAAATCCAGCCCTATTTCCCCTCTACTATAACTACAATCAAATATTACGAAAGGAAACAATTACAGTAGGGAGTAACCCTTTTATTAAAATACCGGCTATCCTAAGGACTGTAATGTAGTCATCATACATTCTGGTGTAATGTATTTTTGTGATTAACTGGCCCAACCAATATGACAATATTCATGTGCAGAGGTTTGTCATAGTGATAGCGAGACAATCTCTACCTCAGTATGGCTGTGCATGGCCTCAGTCATGGTTACGTTTTTCTTCCTGGTAACAGACAGCGTGGATTTCATACTTTTGTTTTGCGGCCACACTGTGGAGAGGCTGGACCCATTCACCATCTTGTTTCTGGATTCATGCTGTCGCAGAATATCTCACATGGACTCCTGCTACGCAAGGTGATACTTACATAGCATTTTATCTTTATTTGTGTAACTCCCTCACAGGGGCTGAATTCTGCAATGTCATAAAAAACGATCCTTACGTTTTTCCAGTAGCATTTGTCATTTGTAATGTCGGACACTTGATCATTTACCTGGACAAACAGTGCTTTATATGATGGTCATAGAATTCATACTACCACGGTTATGGAGAAATTGACTGTTGCACTCCAAGACTTTTCTTTTAGCTCCAGTTTGTGGCCTGCAGTATAAAACTGGTTATTAGCATTTTATTATGAAGATTTACAACTGAGAGAGGGTGAAATCAGTGTATCCTCTCCATGCCTTCCTTCCCACTTCCAAGGCATCCATTATGTAGCTATCACCCACCAGTAACATGCACATTTGGCTCTGCTGTGTTATTTTAGATGCCATCACTGGTGCTGCTTATATTTGGGAAAAACGCATGGGGCGGGGAACAATGCATCCCAGTCAGACCTTTGTTTCCAACACTGGGAGATTGTTTGGCAGGCTCGAAAGAATATTGTCAAATCTTGTCCAAATTGACAGGGTTTAGCAAAAGAAAAATGATAGTGGTATTCCATCATCTATCCATGTAAATGACAAACTCCAGCTGCTGCATGCGGTCGAAGCCCTGGCCACGTGCAGCGACCTATAGCTGAAAAAAATTCAGGAAAGGGCAGAGAGGGGTTTCAGCCACATGCAGTAGCCGAAATGTGTAAACCGGGCCTTACTGTATGGAGGGTTCAGCAGGTGTAAGGAGAGGGGCAGGTTGTGGTCAGTTTAGGAGCTCACATAGCAGGAGTGTAGTACCACAATGTCATTTGATGGAACAGTGATGAAGTGAACCACCCCAAGGCAATGCCCACTGGGCCCCGCCAAGTTTTTCTGTAAAGAAAAATTCAAAGCAACATGAAAAAATATTGGAGTGTAGAACTGAACTCTTACTTTCAGGCCCCCTAAGCCCCATTAGAGAGTTTGAAATTGATGGAAACTACAGTGTCAGGCATCTCATGTTCCGCACCAATACCTAGAAAGGAAATTGACCATAATAAAGACATAATTGGTTTTCAAACCAGCAAACGGGAGGAAAGACATTGAACTTATGGTATTGCGATTTATCACTGACCTTAGGTTTGAATGTTATAAACCAAAGACAATAGTACACCTATTTATTTGGTATTTATTGTATTTTCTCTTATTGCAGGCTCCAGTGTTGCAGTATCTGTACTACCTGGCACAAATCGGCATCGCCATGTCTCCCTTGAGTAATAACAGCCTTTTCCTGAGCTATCACCGCAATCCACTCCCTGATTTTCTGTCACGTGGCCTTATGGTATCCTTGTCCACAGATGATCCTCTGCAATTTCATTTCACGAAGGTATCCTTTTTTATTTTTATATGCTTTTTATAGTCCTGTACTGTACATGTCTTCTAATATGTAGTCTGTTTTCAGGAGCCCCTAATGGAAGAATACAGCATTGCAACTCAAGTGTGGAAACTCAGCTCATGCGATATGTGTGAGCTTGCCAGAAACAGCGTTCTGATGAGTGGCTTTCCTCACAAGGTAACAGCTCAACATCTGCAGTTTACAGCACGCAATACTACAGGCAGTAAAGGGTGTAAAGTTCATCATTTTCTAAAACCATGCTTCCAGACTTGATGTTCAGTGTCTTCAAGCTTCCTGAAGCCTTGGGCCTCACATGGTAGACAGCAAGAAATACCATAGATATTAGATTTGCACCATTCTATTTTACCCCAGTCAGAACTGTCCAGAAATGGTCACACTTAATTTGGTAAATTTAGTTAAAAAAGGAAAAATTGGCAGCACTCCCATTTTAGTGGATAAAAAGTAACCTTTAGACCCCTTGCAGACGAGCGTGACCGATTAGGTCCGGATGCGTTCATTTAAAAATGAGCGATTTCGCAAGCAAGTTCAGTCAGTTTTGTCTGTGATTGCGTTCAGTTGTTCAGTTTTTTTCGCGCGGGTGCAATGCGCATTGATGCATTTTTCACCCCTTGGCGACCTCTGCCATACGTGAACAGCACAAGTCATCACTTTAAAGATGGAGCCCGCTCTCAAGTGCAGCAGGCGCCATAGCTGCTAGGCCCGGGCAAATGTATGTGATCAGCCATAAGGCCAATCGCATACATTTAACCCCTCAGATGCTATGGTCAAATGTGACCATAGCATCTGAGCGGTGCAGCCTGTAACAGCGTTACCTGGCTGAGATCAGGGAAGGTGTAATATACCTGTGACGGCTCGGAGCCTCAAGCAGGCTCCGATACCCATCACTGGAATATACAGTGAATGGTGTGTTCTGTGATGATATATACCAGTGGTGGCGAACCTATGGCACGGGTGCCAGAGGCGGCACCCAGAGCCCTGTCTGTGGGCACCCACGCCCAGAAAAAAGTCTATGGTGTACCAATATGCCTTAGACTTTTCCTGCCATTCATCAGCGCAGGGCGCTCTATAAACAGCACATGCAGTGCACTGAATGCAGGCAGGACATTATAGCTAAATAATAAAGTACATGGAAGAGATATTATATTGGTTTGTAGTATTCAGGTTAAATTGCCATGTTGGCACTTTGTGATATATACCCTTCACAGAATGCAATTGGCAATCTGATGATTGCTAGTTATAGTCACTTGGGGTAACTTTATAAAAAGCCAAAAATGGTTTTAAAAACATAATAAAAATAAAAGTTCAAATCACCCCCTTTCCCCAAAATTAAAATAAATATACAGTTAAAAAAAACACCATAGGCATCGCTAGGTTTGGAAACACCTGTTGCTCAATTATCACTTTACCTACCTCAAAAAATTGGATAAAAAGTTATTAAAAACTCCAACAGAATATGGCAATGAAAAGAAAAAAAAATTCAGTATTAAAAGGCAAGAAAAACTACATAAATTTAGTATCGCGATAATCATACTGACCAGGAGAATGAAAGTAACAGGTCATTTTTACCATATAGAAAACAAAACAGAAAAATAAAAAAGTTATGGCTCTGGGAAGGTGTGGAGAGAAAAACAAAAACGGACATTTGCAGGGTCCTCTAAGAGTTAATCATATGTGCCCATTGCACAACTGATATCCAAGATACAAAATCCATTAATTAAACTATCACATGTGCATATGATCATAAAAACAATTCTACCTACACTGCTGTACACGTCAGAAAGTAGTCTAGAGGCTCAGTTCCAAAGCATATGTCAGACATACACATTAGAAAAAGAGTGGGGCGTTGGCGATATTATTGCGTTAGTATGGCGTTATTGTCAGACATGCTCAGAGTAGATAGAGACTAACAAAGCCATCTTGAAAAAGGGACTATGTAAAATGCCCACAGTTATATGTAACATATTATTTAGCATGTACAACCACACTAGTTCTAAAATTATAATCACATATTGTGCTGCCCAACCCTGCTCCCTATTTGCAAAAACGCGCTGTAATACGCGCGACAAAAACACGCGTAAAACGCGCGTTTCAAGAACGCTCAGGTCTGAACCCAGGGTAATACAATGTATGTGTGTGTGTCCATTAACAGACCATAAGTACCAAGTCATGTCACATGACATAATGTATCTATGTATAATGGGCCATACTGGGGGTCCCAAACCACCACAACCCAATATAGACTAGTGCAAATAGGGGAACCCTCTGCAGCTGCACGGATGCACACAGGCAAATGTGCTGTGTATATGTGTACAGGATCTGCAAGGATGGATTCAGACCCAAATCGGTTGAGAGTGACTTCCACATGGATGAGTGATCCCAGAGAATGCCACGAAAACATTCCCCAGACCATAGCACTGCTACTACCAGCTTGTATTCTTCCAGCAATGGTTGCAGGGTGGTTGTTCTCTGTTGTTTCTCGCCTGACACACCAATGTCCATCTGCTTAATGAAGCAAAAAACATGACTCTTCGGAGAAGGCAACCCTTCAGCAGAGGTCCAATTCCACTACTGCCGCGAAAATTAAAGCCTTTTCTGCTGATGCAGTTTCGTTAACAGAGGTGCAGTGACCATCTGTCTGCTTCAGAGCCCCATACAAAGTAGGGATTGCTGAACATCCAATATCTCCTGGTTCATTCTGGTGGTGAGGTGCTCCACCGTAGAGTGTCGGTCCGCCCTTGCTCACCTTCGTAGCCGATGTTCACCTCTCACATCAATGACACGTGGTGTTCAATAGTTTCCGTACTAGTTGTGCCATTTGTCCACTCACGTTACAGTTTCACCACTGCAGCACGCAAACAGTTCACAAACTACGCAGTTTCAGAAATACTGCCACCCTTGGCCAGAAAGCCAATAATCATCAGGCCACCATACAACATGGAGGAAGCGCCATATTCTGGCTGCCTCATAAATTAGGCACATCCTCCAGCAGTCTGTGCTCCTAAACAGAAATCCACAGCAGAAAACTCGCGTAAATGAAATTCTGGTCACACCTCCTTCCTGACTTATGGAAAAGTGGTGAGGGCAGCGTAAAAAAACGCTAGTTGTCACTATTTTAAAAAAAAGTAACAAACACACAGTCGAAGGCTTTTTTGGACAACTTTCAGATTAACCTAAATCATAAATCTACCTCATAATACAAAATACATAATCCTATTTGGATTCCTCCTTCCTGACATGCTCAATAGCACTGTAGACGCTGATAACAGCTTGTGTGTGTTTGAATTGCTGGAACAGAATTCTGAATGGATGAGCGATTATTTGATTATTACCCGCACTGTTTTTATGATCACATGCACACTAGGGATTAATGGATTTTGTACTGTAGATATGCTCCACACATTGGTTGTGCCATGGGCACATACAATTACACATTGTGTGATACACTTTTCATGATGAGTAGCACTGTACAAATATAATTCTGTATTTTATATCATGTATTGTATTTTGACTACACTTGATTAATGAATTTAACACTTAAAGAGGACCTGTCACCACAAAATGCAATGAATCTGAAAGCACCCCACTGTAGAGCAAGAGAAGCTGAGCAGATTGAGATATATTTTTTGGGGTAAAAGATTCAGTAAAACATGTAATTTATAAATTTATATCTTAGCTTTTTTCACTTACTTTGAACAGCTATCGGTACAGGGAAGAGGTGTTACCAGTGAGTGACAGCTATCTTTCTATGCACAATTATACACACAGTGCTATCAGTGACTGATAACACCTCCCTCCTGTACAGATAGCTCTTCACAGGAGGTGTACAATGCAAAGATATAAATGTAAAAAATACAAGCTTTACTGAACCTTTACTCATAAAACTATTGTATATATTAATCTCTAGGATATGCCACCAATGATAGGTGCCACCTCAGGGACCCATACCTATCTCTAGAGCAAAGCCCACAAAGTGAGGGAAGTGCACCGTGAGCGACTTCCGTTCATTTCTATGGGACTGCTGAAAATAGCCGAGCACATTTGTCATAGAGAACTCAACAAAGTGAAGCCCATAAAACTGCATTGTGTTTATTTTCCAATTCCACCCCATTGGAATTTTTTCCAGCTTCTCTTAACATTGTATGTGTGGCAGGATCCGGCCTGTTCCTGGCATTAGGGCTTTAAAAACCCCAGTCACGTGTGTAAGGGCTCATGCACACGAACGCATTTTCGTTCTGTTTCTGTTCCGTTTTTTTTGCAGACCATATGTTGAACTATTCATTTCAATGGGTCCGCAAAAAAATGGAAGGTACTCCGTGTGCATTCCGTTTCCGTATTTCCATTCGGCAACATTTAGAGTCTACTCCTATTATTGTCCGCAAATCACCTTCCGTGGCTCCATTCAAGTCAATCGGTCCGCAAAAAATTCAGAATGCATACGGAACACATCTGTATGTCATCCGTATTTTGCCGATCCATGCCCACTTTGCCCATGTGTTTACTGTTTACAAACATTACAGTACAAAAAACGGATCGCATACGGGAACCATACAGAGATTTTTAACAGAAAACGGAACAACGGATCCGTGAAAAACAGACCGCAAAACACATACGGTCGTGTAAACAGCCATGTGGTGGAGTGTGCCACATCTGAGTATGATCCTATTGTAGTAATTTATTAGGTAGTCAGTCTTTTTTAAATACAGTATGTCTGCACATAACTTATGGGAAGTCCACAAAGCCATGAACCATATGGCTTTAATCATATATGATGGAAGTGAGCTGTGTTTATTTCTTCCCTATTAAGAAGGCCTTTGGGTACATCCACACAGGATGGATACTCTGCAAATTTGTCTTTGTAGAATTTCATGCAGCAAATCCACCGCATTTTACAGCACCAGCAGAGTGGAGGAGATAAAATCTCATCCAGACATTGGGTGAAAAAATATGCTGTGTGAGTTTACCTGTGGTGCAGATTTTAAATCTTCAGCATGTCAATTTAGGCCTCATGCACACTTCCGTAGGTATTCCGCAAAACACGGATACTGGCTGTGTGCATCCCTGAATTTCCACAGGCCCATTGTCAAAATGCCTATTCTTTACGAAAAATGGACGAAAATAGATGTTCTATTTTTTTGCGGGATGGACATGCGGACAAACAGATGCATTTTTTGTAAGCCCAATTTAAAAGAATAGGCCCACATCCTGTCCGCAGAGGATGCGGAAAAAAATTCAGTTGCGTGCATGAGACATTCCCTTACGTCCTACCAGCAGCACAGGGTTAACCACCCCCCCCGTGGACTGGTAGGACCGGCGGAATTATTAATGAGCCCAATTAAATAAAACAATTAAACAATTAAGTATCCCTTATAAAGGAGGGAATCACCCCCAGCCCACTGTGTTTTTTTCTGTCCTCCCGGGCAGGTGGACTGGTGGTGATCCCCTCTTTTCTAGGGGATCTCTCTCTCTTTTCCATGGCCTAGGGGTTCTGCCCCTATTTTTTTCCCCTTGGGGAAATATTTTACTGAGCTTTTGCCCAGTCTTCTCTTTTAACTCCAGTCCTTTGTATTTTTGGCTGGCAGCTTACCTGCTTCGGCTCCGCTCGTTTGTGCTTTGCTTCGCGTCTCTCGGCGGCGTCCTCGGTCCAATTTTCCGTGGCCGATGGACGTAGCCATCTTCCGGAAGTGGCGTCGGAGTTGCCTCTGACGTCACTTCCGGGTTTTCCTCCCTGGGTGTTTCGCGTTTGCCGGGGGTTATTATTATTGTTATTTCTTTCTTTCCTCCTGTTGGGAGGATTATTTTGTTATTCCTTGCCCTGCTAGGTAGCATCGGTTTATAAGTTTATACAGTGGTTATTTTTTTCCCCTCCTGGGGCGGGGTTTTTTCCTCTGGGTCTAGCCTCTTCTCTATTAAGGAAGCATTGTGCACCAGCTCGGTCTCTGGCTGCACATGCTTTACAGCTAGCTTCCAGAGTCCCTATAAGTTGGTGTTTTCTCCACTTATTGGTGCTTTGTTCTTTGTCTGGTTTTCAGCTTCCTCCGGTGTGCCTCTTACCTTTCTGCTTAGTAACATTTATTTTTAATATACAAATGTTTATTTGTCTTTTCTTCCTGCAGTGATGTTTTCTCTGCGGGATCCTGATAGCAGAAAGTCGGTTTCTAAGAGGAAGCATTTATCCTGCTAAGATTGTAGCACTCTTTTGGAGGATCACTATCCCTACTCCAGGTGTGACAGCTGCCTTCCGAGGGTCCAACCTTCGGGTGAACCTACCATGCAGGAAATGTATGCATGGGTGAAGAGCTATGTGGATGGGTCCATCAAGGGAGTTGTGAACCTGCTTGATGAAAGACTTCCTACTCCTGCTCAGACCCCTATGGAGACCTCTGCTCCGATGGAGAGACCCTCTGTGGTCTCTTTAGTTTCTTCCTCCTCAGTTGAGGAGCTTCCCTCGTGTATTTTTCCTCCAGAAAGAACACAAAAGTTCTTTAAAGCGGATGAGACCCTCCTCTCTGTCATGTGTACAGAGTGGAAAAAACCTCAAAAAGGTCCGGTTCTAACCAAGAAATTTAGAACCATGTTCCCGATGGCTAAATTCTTGGTGGAATCGTGGGGTTCCATTTCCAAGGTGGACATGGCTATTGCCAAATTGTCCAGACGCACTCTGGTCCCAGCAAACGATGGGTCTAGTCTGCAGGATCCCCTTTACAGGAGAGCGAAGTGCACTTTGAGAAGAGGTTACACGGCTGCCGCAGCATCCGCTTCTACAGCCATTGCTGCTATGGAGGTCTCTACGTTCTTCCGGTCTCGCCTGAACCAGATTCAGACTGAGGTGGATCAGAAGGTGTCTCGTGTCGACATTCTGGCTGCCTTCAAGACCAATACCCTGGCTACGGATTTCATGTGCGATACTGTGCAGTTTCAGCTAAAATTGGCGGCCAAATCCATGGCCCTTGTGTCAGTGGCCCATAGGCCTTTGGGGCTTAAGCCTTGGGTCGCTGACAACTCCTCTAAATACAACTTATGTGGCCTTCCCTTTGAGGCCAACCGTTTGTTCGGCTCGGAGCTTGATAGAATTATGGAAGGCCTATCGATAAGAAGGGAAGGAGTCTTCCCCAACAGTCCTTTGAAGGGCGGGGCAGACAGGACCGCGGAGGTAGGTCTCGCCAGCAGTCAAAAGCTCGAAGGGACTGGGGAGCACAGCGAAGGGGTTCGAAGCACTCTTGAGGAGGAGCCAAGGATAGAAAATCCACCTCCTGACTATGGGTCTCCTCAAGGCTCTTCGTTGACTCCCGTTACTCCTGCCATCCTGCCAGAAAGCTTCCCAATTCCTCTGCCTCATCTACCTGTTGGGGGCCATCTCTCTCCCTTCAAAAAGAATTGGATCCGAAATATTTCGGATCCCTGGGTCCTGAATATCATCTCCGAGGGGTATCTAATCAATCTAATTTCTCTTCCTCCAGACAAGTTCATCAAGACCAAGCTCTTACAAGCTGCCAAGCAGTCGGTTCTGGAGGCTTACATTCAGGACTACATCCGCAAGGGGGCTCTGGAGGAGGCTCCGGCAAGGGAAACGGGGCTTGGGGATCTATTCACCAGTTTTTTTGGTTCCCAAGACGTCAGGAGATCTCCGGATGATTATCGATCTGAGGTATTTCAATCGGTATTTAAGGAAGGTGAAGTTTTGTATGGAGACCATCAGGTCAGTGGTTCACTTTCTCAATCCTGGGGACGTGATGGCAACCCTAGACCTCAAAGATGCATATATACACATCCCGATCCATCCTGCTTCCAGGAAATATCTCAGGATCGCGGTCCAGGTTTCGGGTGTCACCAGACACCTTTAGTTTGTTGCCCTTCCTTTTGGCATTTCTTCTGCCCCTCACACTTTTACCAAAGTGGTGGTTTCTGTGGTGGCGGCTTTAAGACTTCAAGGACTGACCATCATTCCTTATCTGGACGATTGGCTTTTGAAAGCCTCTTCTCTAGCGGTCCTAACCCACCATCTTCATGTAGCAATCTCCTTTCTGTTCCGCCTAGGTTGGATCATCAACTGGCAGAAGTCGAACGTGAGACCGTCAACTTCAGTAAGATATCTAGGCTTCATAATCGACTCAGTTGGGATGTCTCTTCAGTTGACTCCAGAAAGAAGATTCCGGATACAGAACACGGCAGAGTTGCTGTCCGTTCCTCGGCGAGTCCCAATTCGGACTATCATGAAGATGTTGGGGCTCATGTCAGCGTCTGCGAAAGCAGTCCCTTGGGTTCTATGGCACCTCCGCCCTCTACAGTCGGAGGTCCTCTCCAAATGAAATGGCAGCCCTGCCGGGCTAAACTCCCTGTGCTTCCTGTCTTGGCGAACTCAGTATTCCCTCAGATGGTGGTTCCATCTTTTAGATGGGAAGTCTATGACCCAGCCAATCTGGATCATATTGACTACAGATGCGTCCCAAATAGGCTGAGGCGCTCACCTAGATGACTCTCCAGTTCACGGAACCTGGTCTCCTCAGGAGCGGCTTCTCTCATCCAATCTCTGCAAAATTCGAGCTATCTGGCTAGCCCTCCTTTACTTCGTCCCTCAGATCCAGGGAAAAGCTGTGAAAGTCCAGTCAGACAATATGAACGCGGTACTTTACATGAACAAGCAGGGAGGCACAAGATCACTTCCCCTCCTATCAGAGATCGGGGTGATTCTGGATTGGGCAGAGTCAAACCTTTGCCACTTATCTGCGATCCACATTCGAGGCTCACTCAATATGATGGCGGATCGTCTGAGCCGCGGTCTTACAACATTTGAGTGGTCTTTATATCTGGAGATATTCAAGCAGATAGTCCTCAAGTGGGGGATGCCAGAGGTGGATCTCATGGCAACAAGGTTCAACGCCAAGGTGGAGAGGTTTTGCTCTCTTTACAGGAAGGAAAACCCCCTGGCGATAGATGCTCTGTCATTATCCTGGAGGTTCAAGCTGGCTTACATCTTTTCGTTTTCCATGATTCCGAGGGTATTGATGAAAATCCGTCAGAATCAGGCCTCAGTGATAGCTATCATACCGTTTTGGCCGAAGAGATCCTGGTTTACCCAGCACACCCAAATGAGTCGAGAGCAATATTGGAGGCTCCCACCTCAGCAGACCCTGGTGTCGTGGGACATTCACCTCTGCTCAGATCTGCACAGATTCAACCTGACAGCCTGGAGGTTAATCAGTCCCTTCCCAGAATAGAAGGGTTTTTAGAGTCCGGACCAAGAGAGCCTACTCACGGATGATGGGGATATTCTCATCCTGCTGTACCTCAAAGGAGGTGGCGTCTGCAGATCCGCCCCTCTCCGCTATCCTTCAGTTCCTTCAAGACGGCCTTGACAAGGGCCTTGCTCCATCTACTCTGAGGGTTCAAGTTTCAGCCATCTCAGCATGCCTCAACAGGTTTTTTTCTCAGGACCCGCTCATCAAACGGTTCCTTAAGAGAGCTGAAAGATTAAAGCCTACAGTACCCATTCCTCAATGGGATTTATCAGTAGTTCTCAAGGGGTTAGCATCCTCCCCCCTTTGAGCCTTTGGAGGAGGTGGATTTCAAGTTCGTCACATGGAAACTTGTTTTTCTCCTTGCAGTGACTTTGGCCAAGAGGGTCTCTGAGCTTCAAGCTCCCTCAGCACACGAGCCCTATACCATCTTTTTGCAAGACTAAGATTTCTCTTATTGCAAGACTAAAATCCTTCTAAGATTTCTCCCGTATTTTAGGCCTAAAGTTCCTTTGTTCCAGAATATCAACCAGGTGATATCCCTCCCGGTTCTTTCTACACCATCTACCTCATCCGAGGAACCTGTTAGACATCCTCTGGACGTCTTGAGTTGCCTCCTGATCTATGTGGGTAGATCAAAGGAGTTCAGGAAAGATGAAAATCTTCTAATTCTGTTTGCTGGTAAGTTTAAGGGCCATAAGGCATCTAAACCATCCATCAGTCGATGGATTAAGGAGGCTATTAGGGAATCGTTTGTTTCCCAATCTCTGGACCCTCCGGGTTTGTGAAGGCCCATTCTACTAGGGCCTTAGCTACTTCTTTTGCCGAAAGGAGTCTTCTTCCTCTCGACATCATTTGCAAGTCTGCCTACTGGAGCTCTAAATCAACATTCATCTCCCATTATAGATTGGATGCCAGATTAGCTGAATATTCAAGTTTTGGGCAGACTATACTTGATTCTGCCAGGCACGAGGGCCCTCCCTAGGGGTTCTTTTTGCTATCTCCCATCTGTGCTGCTGGTAAAACATAAGGGAATCGTTAATTTCTAACGATAATTTGTTTTCCCTTAGTCCTAACAGCAGCACACAAATATCCCACCCTAGTAAGTCTAATTCTTTTCTTGCTTTAACACAATGGGCTGGGGTGATTCCCTCCTTTATAGGGGATACTTAATTGTTTGATTGTTTTATTTACTTGGGCTCATTAATAATTCCGCCGATCCTGTCAGTCCACGGAGGTGGTTAACCCCATCTGTGCTGCTGTTAGGACTAAGGGAAAACAAATTATTGTTAAAAATTAACGATTCTGCAGTAGATATACACTACAGAGTTCACCCTTTGCAATGCATAGGGTAATATCCATGGCAAATGCGTACCAAAATCTGCAAACCTTCACCAAAATTTCCCCTACAAATAATCCG
This sequence comes from Bufotes viridis, assembly GCA_033119425.1. NCBI lineage: Eukaryota > Metazoa > Chordata > Amphibia > Anura > Bufonidae > Bufotes > Bufotes viridis. The sequence continues at coordinate 182,609,429 of CM065591.1, forward strand.
CCCCGTGTAGCCATACTGTTTATTTGTTTATATTCACAGATAGTTATCATTTGCTAATGTTACAATCTTACTGTTATGACAGGTAAAAAGTTATTGGCTGGGGCCTGATTATCTGCAAGAAGGTCCGGAGGGAAATGATATTCGCAGAACTAACGTGCCTGATATACGGGTTGGATATCGATACGAGACACTGTGTGAAGAGCTGATGCTGATCACACAAGCTCTGCAAAGTGAAGAGCTGGAGACCATCCCTGAAGAAATACTGTGCATGGGCAGTGGACAGGACAGCCATTTCAAAGGAGAATACACTGGAAGCTTGGGAGAGAAGAAAATAAAACCCTAATAAGATCAAGGAGACTGGAGGGGGAGCATTAGACATGTAGATGGCAAAGCATAGGGTTCACCAAATGAAAGAACTGTAAATTTAAATTGTGTGCAGACTTTATCAATGTGAAAATGCTGTACCACAGAAAGCATGACTGCTGGTGTCTCTTAAATGCACACTACTTACACACATGAAGTGAACTTCAATAGGAAAAAAAAGCCTTAAAAATCACCAAAACGTAAAAAAAAAAAAAGTTGGATCATTCTTAGATAGGAATGTATGTCTACTGTACATGATGAGTTATATTGATGAGTCTCATGATGAGAGTCATGACATCAAATGTATGATTCAAGATTAGATTTCCAACATAGGAATCCAGTGACAGAACACTGAAATCCATGACTGTGAGAGAGAGAAGGAAAAAATAGGTTTCCATAAGGAAGGTGCCCAGCAAGGTATTTGCTGAGCTCTATGAAGTGTGGAACATAAGGCATGAAGATCTCATGTGCAACTAAAGAATTTAAAAGTGTATACATAATACTAGATCACATAGAATTGCCATAGGCATTTTATATACTGTGTGTCCACGATTTTCAATGAGGGTATTTCAATGAGGGTATCTGATTCACTTTATACTAAAGGTATATTTTTCTTACAGATGAGAGTGCATGCTGAGAGTTGAATAGATAGCGAGCTAAGAAATGGATCTGTAATGTATGTGGGCAGGCATGGGAAGGTTATCTGTGCAAGAATCCAGTACTGTTTATTTCTTATCCTATATTTCGTTTACCTGAACCCAGTAAGAAACACATACATTAGTATGGAAGTGACTGATAAGAAATAAACTGGGTCTCATGTTAAGGCCTCTTGCACACGACCGTGTGCTGGCCGGGCCCGTGCTGCGGACCGCAAATTGCGGTCCGCAATGCACGGGCACCGACCGTGGGGCAGCCGCATGCGGATCGCAGACCCATTCACTTGAATGGGGTCTGCGATCTGTCTGTTCCACAAAAAGATAGAACAACTTCTATTTATTTGCGGAACGGAAGCATAAAACGGAACCCCCCGGAAGCACTTCAAAGTGCTTCCGGGGGGTTCCGTTCCGCACCGCATGTCCAGATTTGCAGACCCATGCAAGTGAATGGGTCTGCATCCGTGATGCTGGATGCACATGGCCGATGCCCTAAAGGGCATATGTCAGCAGATTTGTACCTATGACACTGTCTGACCTGTTACATGTTGGTCCCATCTTCATATGTGCTGACACTGTTGAGAAAAAGGATGTTTTAATATATGCAAATGAGCCTCTAGGAGCAACAGGGGCGTTGCCATTACACCTAGAGGATCTGTTCTCTCTGCAACTGCCGCACCCTCTGCATTTGTACAGAGCCAGGCAGTGAAAAAATTATCACACATGGCCCTGTCAATCAAAATGCAGAGGGCACGGCAGTTGCAGAGAAATCAGATCCTCTAGGTGTAACGGCAATGCTCCTGTTGCTCCTAGAGGCTCATTTACATATATTAAAACTTTATTTTTCTCAGTAATGCGGCACTTATGAACATGGGACCAACACAGATACTTTCAGCTGCGAGGTGCACGTGCAACAGGTCAGCCAGTGTCATAGTACAAATCTGCTGACAGATGCCCATTGTTTCATATGCCATCTTGTAGCTTTGATTCCATTAAGTCAGAAAAACACACCAGCATTTTTGAGTAAAGCTAGACTAGCCTGTTATATCTACTGCTTTGATGAGAGCTTTCTGTATTTTACTATTAGAGTTGACATTTTGGGACCAATATCAAAAGATTATCTGATGCTAATGATTGGAGAAATCGTAAAATCTGACTCAGCTGATCATAACTTGTGACCGTGTAGGCATTTGTGGTTGTGTTACTGTATTACTGTACTTCCTGCATGCTCAGGCACTAACGTTTGCCCATTGTTATCACCTATTACACTTCAGCATTTCTCGTCCAAATGCTAACATGTTTAATTAGATAAATTATGAAATATGCATGAAAATAAAGAATATTTCAGTCAGTCCCTGCATCATCGTTGTGTGTATTTATTACTTTATAAATCCTAGCATAAAGATGTTTTCCATGATTCCATTTCCCCACAACGGCACTTATCAGGAGGGTTACCCTGCCCCCAGGGACAGGAAACAAACGTGGAGACAACCTTTAAAAGCCTCCTCCCCTGCACTTTCACCAGTTTGTTTCCTGTCCCTCTGGGACGATGTGGAGATGTGAGCGGGGGTAACCTCTCCTGCTTTTAACCATCCGCGCGGCCTTTTACCTTTTTCCCTGGCTCAGGTCAGGAGGGCCGTAGCAGGGTGTCGGTCCTCGGGGCAAGAGAAGAGCCCTCCCGACACCTTGGTGTAAGTCCCACATCTGGGCAGGCAACCCCGGGCGTTGTGGCTCCCTTCCGGGCTGCATATGGAGGAGACCGTCAGTGCGAGATCTCAGGGCCGAGATCTCGCGAGATGGGTCACGTGGGTGACCAGGAAGTACTACATTTGGATGCCGGTTATTGAAGGGAATGGCGTCTCCAGCGGCCTTGCAGTGTTCCAACAGCATGTCTCTGCCTGCAGACCCTCCAAAGGCCCAAAGCCCGGTAAGCCTCCTCCCCAGTGGGAGTTTTTTGTGCTGTCTCATGTGTATGCACCATTGCCTTTCCATGTGCATCGGGCCACCTTTTGGGTGAAGGTACCTTTTAAGAGAAAAATCCTTTGAGGAGCTTCCTAAAAGGAATTTTTTTCTTTACCCTAGGGGAAGAAGTCTGGAGATTCTTCCGCTAAGAGAAAATGTGCAATTTGTAAAAAACACCTGGGGAGCCATTCTAAGAAACCCCTTTGTCAGAAATGCACTCAAAAAATCATGGCGGACGAATCACCATCCCTGGTCGATAGCCTCAGGTCCATCATTAAAGAGGAAGTGTCCTCTGCTTTTGAATCCCGGTTTGCCTCTCTTCCACATACACCTTCCACCTCTAAAATGGTCCCAGATACGCCAATAGAGTCCGACGCGGACTTTGATGAAGGAGAATTGTCCTCAGACTCTGACTCTGTCTCTTCGAATGACAATTTAGGAAGGCTTCTATGTTCTGTGGAAGACACTGACATGCTGTTAAAAACTATTAGAGCGGCCATGAATATTGAGCATACAAAAGAGCCTCAGTCTATCCAGGACCACATGTTCAGAGGGCTAGCGGACAAAAAGAGACGGGTGTTTCCAGTACATGAGAACATTAATATATTAATTGCTAATGAATGGAAGGATCCTGAACGACGGGCAGGAACCCCTAAGATTTTTAAACGCAAATATCCCTTCAGTGAATCAGATTCCGCTCACTGGGATAAAACCCCTCGTGTTGATGCACCAATAGCCAGGATCTCTAAAAAATCCTCGCTTCCCTTTGAAGATGTGGGCCTTCTACGTGACCCTATGGACAAGAAGTGCGAGTCCATTCTCAAAAAATCTTGGGACACTTCTACTGCTATGCTACGGCCCAGTATCGCAGCTACTTGCACTGCTAGGACCCTTTCATTATGGTTGTCTCAGCTTGAGGAACACCTTCTAGCCGGCACCTCTTCTGAAGACATCCTAGCCTCTCTCCCAGTCCTAAAACAGGCGTCTAATTTTCTATCAGATGCCTCAGCAGACCTCGTAAAATTATCCGCTAGATCAGCCGCCCTAGCCAACTCTGCCAGGAGAGCTGTCTGGTTGAGGTCCTGGTCAGGGGATAATACCTCAAAAAATAAGTTATGCAACATCCCCTGTGAAGGTGACAGATTGTCTGGCTCGGTCCTGGATGATATCCTAGACAAAGCCTCAGACAAAAAGAAAGGCTTTCCCTCAGAGTGCAGATATTTTCAGTCTCGCCGCTCCTTTCGGGCCCAAAGGAAAGGTAGATTTGATACCAGAAAGAAGGAAGGATCAGGCTCCTGGCAGCCCTCTAGAGGTCGAGGTCTTTTTTTAGTCAGTCACCTCAGCCCGCTCAAGGCTTTATCAGATAGTTATATAACTGTCTATGTTAATTTTAATTACTATTTATTATTTATCATATTTTAAAACATCTTTTAATGTATGAAAAAAATACAGAATATTCTGTACATTTTTATTGCTAACCATCTCTTTGTAGACTTGATAAAGGGGCATGACCCCGAAACGCGTCGTCATTCCAAATAAAGTTCTTCTACACATCATTTGGGTTGTTTTTGCGCCCGCGATCCTCCTCGTCGCAAGACTCCTGTCTAGACGAGTAACTTTCTGCAAAGTCCTCTAGAGGTCGAGGCAGGAGCTTCCTCTTTAACTCAGATAAAACTTCCAAGCAGCAAGGGCAATGACGCCAGAAGTCCTGTAGGGGGAAGGCTCCTAGATTTCCTACCAGCCTGGCAAAATATTACAGATTCCCCCTGGGTCTTGGATCTGATTTCCACAGGCTACAAGATAGAATTTGCTACCTCTCCTCCGAGAAGGTTTCTTGTAAACAAAAAATTAGCCTCGGCTCAACAGTCGCTTCTGGAAGATCAGATCCAAACCCTTCTGTCAAAACAAGCAGTAATTCCAGTCCCTGCGGGCAAGGAAGGAGAAGGCTTCTACTCTCCAGTCTTCCTAGGTAGATCATTTCTTCTCCCTCTCCTACAGGGACAACCCATTGGGAGTAGATGCCTTTTCGGTGCCCTGGCCCGACAAACTTCTCTACGCCTTCCCGATAATATCCCTAATTCCAAAAACCCTGGCTAGGATTATACAAGAAAAGCGGGAAGTTATCCTGGTGACTCCGTTCTGGCCGAGGCGAACCTGGTTCCCTCTACTGTCTGCTCTGGCAAAAGGGGACTACTGGATACTACCTCAGATCCCGGACCTTCTACTTCAAGGCCCGGTTCTCCATCCAGAAGTCAATCACCTGAAGCTGACGGCCTGGAAACTGAGCGCTCCCTTCTAAAATCAAATAGGGCTCTCAGAAGCGGTAATTTCCACCCTCCTCTCTAGTCGTAAACCAGTAACCTCAAAAATTTACATTAGAGTTTGGAAGACCTTTTTACGTTTTTTAGGCCAAAATTCCAGATGTCAATAATATACTGAGTTTCTTCAGAAGGGGCTTGATGGGGGATTAAGGGTCAGCACCCTAAAGGTCCAGGTAGCAGCATTAAGTGCCTTCTTGGAAACTAGGTTGGCCGAAGTTCCTCTCATCAAACGGTTCCTTAAAGGTGCTAACAGACTCATTCCCAGTTTTCGGTCCTTTGTCCCTCCTTGGGACTTGAATCTGGTCCTTTCTGTCTTTTTGGATCCCCCATTCGAGCCTATTTTGGAGATTCCCCTAAATTTACTCTCCATGAAAACTGCATTTCTAATCGCTATAACTTCTGCAAGGAGAATTGGAGAAATCCAAGCACTGTCCTGTCGGCCTCCATACTTAACAGTTTTAGAGGACAGAATAATTCTCAAACATGAGCCCTCTTTTCTTCCAAAAGTTTTTTCCAGATTCCATTGTGACCAACAGATTTCTTTACCAACCTTCTGTCCGCAGACCAAAACAGAGGGAGAAATAAAATTCCACAACCTGGACGTCAGAAGATGTGTCCTGGCATACCTAGATGCGACACGAGATTTCAGGAAATCGAACCGCCTCCTGGTCCAGTTCGCGGGAAAAAACAAGGGGCAGGGAGCCTCAAAAATTACTATCTCTAGATGGATTGTCTACAATCTCTAGAGCATATACGGAGAGAAATTTATCTCCGCCTTCCCATTTAAAAGCCCACTCTACCCGAGCGGTTTCCACATTCTGGGCGGAATGCGCTTCGGCCTCTATCTCAAATATGTCAGGCGGCCACCTGGTCAGGCCCAAACACATTCTTCAAACACTATAAGTTGGACGTAACGGCAAATAATGACCTATCCTTTGGCCGAAAAGTTCTGTCAGCAGTGGTCCCGCCCTAATAATTAGTTTCAAAATTCTCTGTTAATCGTCCTGATAAGTGCCGTTGTGGGGCGCATGGAAAAGATGATAATTACTTACCGGTAATTGGATTTTCCATGTAGCACCACAACGGCACTGGTATTTCCCACCCTATTATGACTCCCTTTTCGGAATGGTGATAATGATGTTTTTTGTTTGTGTTATTCGGTGGTGTCTAATAAAATGTTTTCAGCATCATCTTAAGTCCTCGGATACTAACTAGTGAAAGTCCAGGGGAGGAGGCTTTTAAAGGTTGTCTCCACGTTTGTTTCCTGTCCCTGGGGGTGGGGTAACCCTCCTGATAAGTGCCGTTGTGGTGCTACATGGAAAATCCAATTACCGGTAAGTAATTATTATCTTTTTACATTATACTTTGTAAAATTGGAAAGTTATCTTTGCCACAAATATACCTGTGTTAACTAGATCATAATGATGTTTTTTTTTATTGAAAAAACTTTATTCATAATTAGTCATCATCAACCAACATGCATTGTACTGCAACGCAGCACAGGCTGAGAAGATAACCTATGCTATGTACATCATACCACGTGCTAGACCAACATTTCTAGTAAATCAGTACAAAAAAACTCTAATAACAAAGCAATACAGATAAGTAATAAGGGAGGGGGGTGGTAGAGAGGAGGTAGGGAGGGGAAACCATATGCCTGAAGCTTGATTGAGAGACTGACACAAAAACGGGAGAGTGGAATCAATCCCTGTTCCAAGGCATCCAACAGACCCTGTGCAAAGGGCCACTTCCCAAATCCATAATGAATTGTTTTTTGCCACAGCCAGATATATTATTATGTTTTGGGGTTTCTCAAACTCTGCCATCTGGGGTACTATCTCTCCTTGTGGAGAGTGCCTAGTAGATGTAAGGAGTGTTATAGGCCATGCAGTGCTTCTCTGAGAATTTAAATTTGCATACCCTTTTCCCAAAGAAGAATTGCATGGACTAAGACTCCGAATCCGAAATTATGTCTAAGGCCTGTTTAAAAGGTCAAACATTGACGTGTGGGATAGCTACCTTACATCTGGTGGCATTAGAGACTCAGCTTTCTTTTCTTCTTGGAAAGAGAGTTCATTTGCATACATTTTACCCAAAGATGCATTTTATGTTTTATAAGACTCCCTACCCCTATTAGGCTCTTTCCATAAGGAAAGTATATCCTGGATCCTGACAAAGGCCTCACCCAGTTAAACCAGTTCTCTTGTCTTTGAACTGATGATGGGGCAATCACCCCAGAGAAGCTGTCTGCAGATGGGCTACTGCCTCATCTATAAGCCTAAGTTACATCTCAAGGCCTGTTTAAAAGGGCGAACACTGATTTATAGCATAGCTACTTACACTTCGTAGCACTGGAGGATAAGCTTTCTTTTCTTCTTGGACAGAGAGCTAAGGCTACTTTTACACTAGCGTTTCTGTTTTCCGGTATTGAGATCCGTCATAGGATCAATGGGGACAAAACGTAACTGAACAGACCTGAATGCTCCAAAAAGCATTCTGTTCTGTTTGGTTGCGTTCCTATACCAGAGGGCAAACTGCAGCAAGGTGCGGTTTTCTTTCAGTCATGGGATAAGGAACTGGACGGATCCATTATGACCTACAATGTAAGTCAATGGGGACGGATCCATTTTCTCTGACACAATAGAAAACGTATCCGTCCCCTATTAACTTTCAATGAAGTTCATGACGGATCTGTCTTGGCAATGTTAAAGATAATACACTTGGATCCGTTCATGCAGACGGTTGTATTGTCAGTAACGGAAGCGTTTTTGCTAGGCCCTGCCGGATTCAGCAAAAACGCTTGTGTGTAAGTAGCCTAAATTGCATAATTTTTTCCCCAGATGAGGATTTCATGGCTTATGCTTACTAGTGAATGGCCAAACAGGCCTTTTTTGGCTTGCTGAGCTGGACAGTAGTGATGTTCGGTTCATGAATGAATCGTTCTTTTGAATCAATTCTTTTCACTGAACTGGAGGAGTCGATTCATCTGACAACTCCCAAGATGCACACTTGCTTGGCTGTTCTCAGAACTCAATAGAAATGAATGGAGCATGCTGGGAGTCGTAGTTTCACCATAGCTGGAGGGAGGTTAGCCATCATTGCTCTAGCAGGTCTTGTGTAACATGATCCTAGAGCAGGGATGGGCAAACTGCGGCCCTCCAGCTGTTGTAAAACTACAATTCCCACCATGCCCTGCTGTAGGCTGATAGCTGTAAGCAGTCTTTGCATGCTGGGAGTTGTAGTTTCTCTCACATTCCATTGGGGGACACAGACCATGGGTATAGTCTAGGCCATTACTAGGAGGGACACTATGCAAATAAAAAAAAAAAGAGAGCTCCTCCTCCACAGGCTATACCCCCAGGCTCCACTAGGAGGACCCCAGTCTTTGCTTAGTGTCTCTGAAGGAGGTTGACATTTCTACTTCTGTTTTTTTATTTTTCTGTTAGAGACACAGGGTCGCATGGCGCGTCCCTGGTCTCTCAGTGGAGCGAGCGCCGGGGTCGAATTGACGTCACCGGCTACCTTCTGTCCCCCCAAGAAGATAAGTGGAACCGGGCTCGACTTGCAGCTCCGGTGGCCTACCAGATCCAGGGTCACCTGCACCTGCCCTCCATCCAGATCACTGCCACTCCTTGTGCCAGCTGACTGAAGATGTGAAACCCGCTGGTGTGGAACAGAGGGTGAAGATAAGTATATGCTGCATACCTGCTACCACCCCCCCTCCCTTCTTGGGTAATCAGGGTTGGGGAGGGGAGGAAGATCCTGTCAGGGGGCAATCTTTTAACCACTTCAGCCCCCCTAGCTTAAACACCCTTAATGACCAGGCCACTTTTTACAATTCTGCACTACACTACTTTCACCGTTTATTGCTCCGTCATACAACTTACCACCCAAATGAATTTTACCTCCTTTTCTTCTCACTAATAGAGCTTTCATTTGGTGGTATTTCATTGCTGCTGACATTTTTACATTTTTTGCTATTAATCAAAAATGACCGAAATTTTTGCAAAAAAATGACATTTTTCACTTTCTGATGTAATTTTTTTTTTTTAAAACTACATTTCAATATAAATTTTTCGCAAAATTTATTGTTCTACATGTCTTTGATAAAAAAAAAAAATCCAATAAGTGTATATTTATTGGTTTGGGTAAAAGTTATAGCGTTTACAAACTATGGTGCAAAAAAGTGAATTTCGGCATTTTGAAGCAGCTCTGACTTTCTGAGCACCTGTCATGATTCTTCAGGTGCTAGAATGCCAGGAAAGTATAAATACCCCCCAAATGACACCATTTTAGAAAGAAGACACCCCAAAGTATTCGCGGAGGGGCATGGTGAGTTCATGTATAATTTCATTTTTTTTCACAAGTTAGCGGAAAATGACACTTTCTGAGGAAAAAAATAAAAATAATAAAGTTTCCATTTCTGCTAACTTCTGGCAAAAAAAAAATCTCCCAAGGACTCACTATGCCCCTCAGTGAATACCTTGGGGTGTCTACTTTCCGAAATGGGGTCATTTGTGGGGTGTGTTTACTGTTCTGGCATTTTGGGCGGGGCTAAATTGTGAGCAGCCATGTAAAGCTAAAGGTACTCGTTGGAATTTGGGCCCTTTAGCACAGGCTGCAAAAGTGTTACTCATGTGGTATCGCCGTACTCAGGAGAAGTAGGGCAATGTGTTTTGGGGTGTATTTTTACATATACCCATGTTGGGTGAGAGAAATATCTCTGTAAACTGACAACTTTGTATAAAATTTTTTAAAAAGTTGTCATTTACAGAGATATTTCTCACACCCAGCAGGGGTAACACATTGCCCTACTTCTGCTGAGTACGGCGATACCACATGTGTGACACTTTTTTGCAACCAAGATGCGCAAAGGGGGCCAAATTCCAATGAGTACCTTTAGGATTTCAAAGGGCATTTTTACACATTTGGATTCCAGACTTCTTCTCACGCTTTAGGGGCCCCTAAAATGCCAGGGCAGTATAAATACCCCACAAGTGACCCCATTTTAGAAAGAAGACACCCCAAGGTATTCCGTCAGGGGTATGGTGAGTTCATGTAAAATTTTATTTTTTGTCACAAGTTAGTGAAATATGAGACTTCGTAAAAAAAAAAAAAAAAAAAATATATAAATTTCCGCTAACTTGTGCCAAAAAAAAAAAAAATTCTGTGAACTCGCCATGCCCCTCACGGAATACCTTGGGGTGTCTTCTTTCCAAAATGGGGTCACATGTGGGGTATTTATACTGCCCTGAGTTCATAGAAGATTTTTTTTTTTGCACAAGTTAGCGGAAATTGATTTTTTATTGTTTTTTCTCACAAAGTCTCCCTTTCTGCTAACTTTTGATAAAAAGTTCAAATTTTTTTTTGCAGCCAAAATGCACAAAGGGGCCCAAATTCCAATTTCACAGGGCATTTTTACGCATATGGATTCTCACGCTTTAGGGCCCCTAAAATGCCAGGGCAGTATAAATACCCCACATGTGACCCCCATTGTGGAAAGAAGACACCCCAAGGTATTCCGTAAGGGGCATGGCAAGTTCACTGAAATTTTTTTTTTTTGGCACAAGTTAGCGGAAATTGATATATATTTTTTTTTTTTACAAAGTCTCAAATTTCCACTAACTAGTAACAAAAAATAAAATTTTACATGAACTCACCATACCCCTCATGCAATACCTTGGGGTGTCTACTTTCTAAAATGGGGTCACATGTGAGGTGTTTGTACTGCCCTGGCATTTGAGGGTCTCCGCAATCATTACACGTATGGCCAGCATTAGGAGTTTCTGCGATTCTCCTTATATTGAGCATACGGGTAATGAGATTTCTTTTTTCCGTTCAGCCTCTGGGCTGAAAGAAAAAAAAAAAAAATGAACGGCACAGATTTCCTCATTCGCATCGATCAATGTGGATGAAAAAATCTCTGCCAAAAAATGTGCAAAAAATAAATAAAAATGAACGGCACAGATTTCCTCATTCGCATCAATCAATGTGGATAAAAAAATCTCTGCCAAAAAATGTGCAAAAAAAAAAAAAGTAGTAAGGCCCCATTCACACGTCCGCAAAAATGTCCACATCTATTCCGCAATTCTGCGGAATAGATGCGGACCCATTCAGTGTAAATGGGGCCGGCGGTGATGCGGAGAGCACACTATGTGCTCGCCGCATCAGCATTTGCGGACCTGCGGCTGCAAACTTCCGGGTTTCGGCCCCCAAACATCCGGCCGCAGCTCCGCAAAAGATAGAGCATGTCCTATTCTTGTCCGCAATTGCGAACAAGAAAAGGCATTTTTTATATAGTTCGCAAAACACATACGGACGTCTGAATGAGCCTTACAGGGGGGTGATTAGTGACAGGGGCGTGACAGGGGGTGATCAGGGGTGTGACTTGGGGTGATCGGTGGTTAATCGGGGGTTAATCAGTGACGGGGGGGGGGGATGGATGGGGGGGTCTGTGTGGTGATTGGTGCACTTACAAAAGTTTCCTTTGGTGGTCCCAAGCAAAAGGGACCACCAAAGGAACGAACAGCAAGCATATCAGACGCTGTTAACAAAACAGTGTCTAATATGCCATTTTTTTAAACTTCTACAGCCTGCCAGCGCACGATCAGCGCTAGCAGGCTGTAGTTAAAATTCTCCCCGACGCGATCCTGTGAAGCGCGTTCACAGGAAATCGCGCGTCTCGCGAGAGGACGCGCCCGCGCGTCCAGGAGGAGCAAACTGACCGCCGCCAGGACGCAATCCTGTGTTCGGCGGTCGGTTGAAGGTTAATGTGCAGTGGCATTCCTTTCTGGGGGCTCCATGGCTAATAACTCTGCATGCGGGGTCTCTCCTACCAGTCTGGCTGCATACTGGAGCCGGTGCCTCCGCTTCTCTGCCGCATGTTATCCCCTGATACGCCGGGCTCCCGGGACACATTTAAACTTCCCGAGCGCGCGCGGGTCTCGCGCCGTTCGTGCCGCGATCAAATGGCGGAGCCTAATGCTCTCCTTCTCCGGCGCTGTCACTCTGCCTCAGTGCTCCTCTCCACACGCGGCTGGATTCCTTCTGCTTCCCTAGGCTGCGGTAGGACGCAATTAACCCCTCGATTTCTGCATCAGCTGTAGGAGAACCAGGTATTTCCTTGTGTTGCTTGGGATACTGCCATCATGCCAAAGCCCAGGGCCCCCCAGAAATCTTCCAAAACTGCACCTCAGACCCCTATGGACGCTTGTAAGGTCTGTTTTTTGCCACTGTCGGTCTTAGGCTCCTGTGACTCTTGCCTTGCTCCTGGACAGGGTCATCTCCACCTCCTCCTCAGCCCAGCCCCCCCGCCGCCCCTTAGGAGCCCGCGGAACCTGCCTGGTCCTCCACTATGTCTAGGGCGGCCGCTGATTTGGCCAAGTTTCAGTGCCGCTATGGCCTTCATTGAACGCATGGCGGTCACGAATCCTGTGGCTCACACCACTCCACCCCTAGTGGTTCCCACAGAGGACGCTCGACCACCAAGAGGCAGTGTACGCAGCAGCATTCCTCCTTGGATGACTCTGCCTTCCCCCCTCGCCTGGAGGCGCGTCCAGACACTTCCCCTCACCGCAGGGATTATAGGTCTGAAGGGGGAAGGTCCAGCTCGGACGAGGACACAGAGCTGGAACCCTCGCCGAAGCTCTCCACCATGGTGGCTGACTTAGTGGCGGCGGTGTGTGACACCTTCAATATCCAAGGGAAATCTCCTCCCACTAGTAGCCAGGAGTTCCCCCTTTTCCATTCCAGAAAACTGGATGCTGTTGTGTTCCCCATCCATGGCAAATTCTCCGAGGTCCTTTCTAAGGCCTGGGACCGCCCTAATCACCGCTTTTCTGCCACTAGACGTATGGATACTCTTTATCCTTTTCCGCCAGAAAACGTGGAACAATGGTCTTCTCCTCCTAAGGTGGACCCGCCAGTGGCCAGACTGGCAAAGAACACGGCTCTCCCTGTCTTGGACGGTTCCTCCCTGCAGGACTCGATTGACAGGCGTTTGGATTCCCTATCCAAGGCCATCTTCACTCTGGCAGGTACGGTCCTACGGCCCGCCTTTGCCTCTGCCTGGGTCGTTAGAGCGCTCTCTGAATGGTTGCAGCGCCACCATCAAGACCTCGCGGAGCAGGATGCCTCTGAGGACACCCTGAACTTTCTCCTCCAGATGTCTCAGGCGACGAAGCTCCTCTGTGAAGCTTCCTTGGATGTTAGCACTCTTTTGCGCGTGTCTCGGCCCTGTCCGTCACACAGCGCAGATAGGTCTGGTTAAAGGTTTGGGACGCTGACACTTCCTCCAAGCGTTCCCTCACTAACCTCCCCTTTGCGGGTTCCATGCTTTTCGGTGCTAAGCTGGACGAGATTATCTCGGACGCGACAGGAGGCAAGAGCACCCACCTGCCCCAATCTAGATCCAAGCTCACCTTCAGAGCTCGGTCCTCCGGTTCTTGGAACCAGTCCTTTCGTCGCTTCTCCTCTTCCAGATCCACAACGGTTCCCGCCTCTGGTGGCTCTCAGGACTCCTGTAAGAAGCCCTCCTTTAAGCCCCAACCTTCCTGGCACCCGCGGGCACAATCTGCCCGCCCCGCAGCTCCCAAGCAGCCCACCGCCTGAAGGGGCGCCCCCACCTCTTGCGGTGGGGGGCCGGCTGCTCTCCTTCCAGCAGATTTGGAGAGCGCACATCCACGATGCCTGGGCCCTGGAAATTGTAACCTCTGGTTACAAAATAGAGTTTACTTCCAGGCCCCCGGAACGGTTCTTCCTTTCCCGCGTCCCGGGGGATCTGGTCAGGGCTTCGGCCCTCTTGCAAGCGGTTTCTTCCCTTCTGACCCAGGCGGTTATTGCCCCGGTTCCCCCGGAGGAGCGAGGTACAGGTTTTTATTCCAACCTGTTTGTTGCACCGAAGAAGGAGGGATCGGTCTGTCCCATCCTAGACCTGAAGCTGTTAAACAAGTCCCTGCGGGTGCGGAGGTTCAGGATGGAAACCCTCCTCTCCGTTATTGCTTCTCTTCTTCCAGTGGAGTTCGTCGTGTCGGTGGACATCCAAGACACCTATCTGCATGTCCCTATCGCAGAATCTCAGCAGAGATTCCTGCGCTTCGCCATTGGTGGCCATCATTACCAGTTTGTCGCCCTTCCCTTTGGGCTGGCTACAGCTCCTCGGGTATTCACAAAGATCTTGGCGCCGCTCATGGCGCTTCTCCGCACCAGGGGCATATCTCTGTTGCCCTACCTGGACGACATACTGATAAAGGCTCCCTCTCTTCCCCAGGCCGAGGAGAGCGTCCGAATCACTGTTCAGACTCTGGAACAGTTCGTCTGGCTCATCAACTTCCCGAAGTCCTCTCTTCAGCCATCCCAGAAGGTGACTTTCCTGAGGATGATTATGGACACCACAGCAGCTCGGGTATTCCTTCAGGATTCCAAGTCCTCTCAGATACAGGAGTCGGTGTCTCGCCTCCTGCACTCCCGGTGTGCATGCAGGTTCTGGGACTTATGGTGGCCTCTTTCGAGGCCGTCCCCTTCGCCCAGTTTTACACTCGACCTCTGCAGCGGGCGATCCTGTCCTTCTGGGACAGGACTTTGCGTGGTCTGGACTCTCGTGTCCGCCTGCCTCCTCGGGTTCATGTAGATCTCCCTTGGTAGCTGTCCCCTCAGAACCTGACTTCAGGGAGGTCCTTCCTTCCGATCTCCTGGACGGTTGTCACCACCGACGCCAGTCTCCTGGGTTGGGGTGGCGTTCTCTGGGCCCGGACAGTTCAGGGGGTTTGATCGGCGGTGGAAGCCTGCCTTCCGACCAACATGCTGGAGCTCAGAGCAATTTTCCTCTCCCTTTCTCATTGCACTCCTCTCCTAGCAGGACACCCGGTAAGGGTCCAGTCGGACAATGCCACAGCCATGGCTTACATTAACCATGAAGGCGGGACCCACAGCTGGACGATGATGCAGGAATTGGAAAGGATCCTCCAGTGGGCGGAGACTCACGTTCCAGTACTGTCGGCAGTATACATCCCAGGGGTTGACAATTGGACGGCAGACTTTCTCAGTCGCAACAAGGTGGATCCAGGAGAGTGGTTTCTGCATCCGGATGTATTCGAGGACGTCTGTCGCCATTGGGGCCGCCCGGACGTGCACTTGATGGCGTCCAGGCTCAACAACAAGGTTCCCACGTTCCTGGCCCGAGCTCGGGATCCGGAGGCGTACGGGGTTGACGAGCTGGTGAGTCCGTGGCAAGACTTCGCCCTCCTCTACGTCTTTCCACCACTGCCTCTACTTCCAAAGGTTCTTCGCAAGATCACGGCGGAAGGGATTCCGACCATTCTCATCGCCCCCGATTGACCTCGCCGCACTTGATTCTCGGATGTCACTTGGATGCTGGCAGACGTTCCGTGGCCTTTTCCTCTCAGGGAGGACCTGCTGTCTCAAGGACCGCTCTTCCACCAGAATTTACGGTCGCTTCGTTTAACGGCTTGGCTGTTGAGACCGCCATCCTGAAGAAGAGGGGCTTCTCGGACTCCGTAGTGAAGGCCAGGAAACCAATTTCCTCCCGGATATACTATCGTACCTGGAAGGCCTTTCTTGCCTTTTGTGAGAAGCTGGGCGTTTTTCCCCTTCGTTTCTCCTTTCCGGTGGTCCTCTCCTTTCTCCAGTCGGACCTTGAGATGGGAATGTCGCTGAGCTCCCTGAAAGGTCAGGTCTCGGCTCTCGCCATTTTCTTTCAGCGATCCCTGGCTCTGCTTGGTCCTGTGAGGACCTTCCGGCAGGGGGAGGCGCATTCGGTTCCTCCGTATGTTCCTCCCCTGCCACCCTGGGATCTCAATCTGGTCCTGTCTTCCCTCCAGGTGGCTCCCTTTGAGCCTCTGAGGGAGGTTTCCTTGAGTTTTCTCACCAGGAAGGTGTTCTTTTTTCGGTGGCCATCACCTCTATCAGACGGGTGTCGGAGCTGGCCCCTCTTTCCTGTTGGGAGCCCTTTTTGGTCTTCTACAGGGATAAGGTGGTGCTCCGCCCGATTCCGTCCTTTTTCCCCAAGGTGGTCTCCGCTTTTTACCTTAATGAGGATCTTGTCCTACCTTCCTTTTGCCCCTCTCCGGCAAATCCTAAAGAGCGTGCTCTCCATTCCCTGGACGTCGTCTGGGCCCTGCGTGTGTACCTGTCGGTTACCTCCCCCTTCTGCCGTTCGGACTCCCTCTTTGTGGTCCCTGAGGGGCCTCGTAGGGGTCTAGCGGCCTCCAAGGTCCCTTTCGCTCGGTGGATTAGGTCGGCTATCGTTGCGGCATATCGCGCTCGCGGCCACCTGGTCATCCTTACATACCTTTACAAAGTTTTACCAGCTGCATTCATTGGCATCGGCTGATACTGCCTTTGGGCGCAAGGTGTGGTTCCTGTTTGACCGGGGGCGTTCCCCCTTGGCGGTGCCGAGATGTTTTTCCCACCCCATGGACTGCTCTGGGACGTCCTATGGTCTGTGTCCCCCAATGGAATGTGCGAGAAAAAGAGATTTTTTGTGAAACTCACCTGTAAAAATCTTTTTCTCGTCTTTTCCATTGGGGGACACAGCTCCCACCCATTCTTGCCTGTTGCAGGAGGGGTCGGTTCTGTTCTGTTGGGACCTTCTGGTTAATGGTCCGATGGCGGTATTCCTTTGTTCTGTCTCTTCTCCTACTGCTTTTGCAACGACTGAGGTCCTCCTAGTGGAGCCTAGAGTTATAGCCTGTGGAGGAGGAGCTCTCTTTTTTTTTTATTTGCATAGTGTCCCTCCTAGTAATGGCCTAGGCTATACCCATGGTCTGTGTCCCCCAATGGAAAAGACGAGAAAAAGATTTTACAGGTGAGTTTCACAAGGAATCTCCTTTTTGCAACAGCTGGAGGGCCGCAGTTTTCCCATCCCTGTCCTAGAGTGAAAGCCAGTCTTCTGCCAACCCCTCCGTTCCCAGCCCACCCCTGCAACCAATCAGATCTGTGAAGCAAGCACTGAGTCACACAGTACACTGAGTATAAGAATCTAATAAACAGTACCAAACAATTGAACGTCTAACATCATAAATTACAAAAAATACTATTTTATTAAATATATAATGAAACACAAAATGTACCATAAAACTAGCAGCAAATCAATGTAACACAACTAAGGAAGAAGCCAGTTTGGGCGAAACGGTGTTGGGAGGAGGCGACCGCAGGATCGACACACTCGTGGAGGGTATACCTTATTGTTTTGCACCACTCTTTAGCTTTTTTCTGCCATTCATAGGGACTACCAGTCCGGGCTTGGTTAATTTAATAATAGCTTTGGAGTGCCATATATACTTGTTACTATGCACTTTATGTGTTTGCCCTTCGTGTGTTGACCTTCGGTCCCCTCCTATTTTTCTTCCTTGGTTGTGTTACATTGATTTGCTGCTAGTTTTATGGTACATTTTGTGTTTTATTATATATTTAATAAAATTGTATTTTTCGTAATTTATGGTGTTGGATGTTCAATAGTTTGGTGCTATTTATACAGTTGTGTTCAAAATTATTCAACCCCCACTGAAATTGAGTGTTTTGGCCAGTTTGACATTGATTTTGATCATTTCAGTCATCTTGTTTACAATTAAATCAAAGAGGCACTTGTAAGTCAGACAAATATAACATAAGATTTATAATGAAATAACCACAAATGTATTTTCTGTGCTCACATCATTATCAGTTTTATTCAACCCCCAAGTGACATTCAATCTTAGTACTTAGTACAACATCCTTTTCCAGTTATAACAGCTTTTAAACGTGAAGCATAGCTTGACACAAGTGTCTTGCAGCGATCTACGGGTATCTTCGCCCATTCTTCACGGGCAAAAGCCTCCAGTTCAGTCACATTCTTAGGCTTGCGCGCTGCAACTGCTTTCTTTAAGTCCCACCAGAGGTTCTCAATCAGATTGAAGTCTGGTGACTGCGATGGCCATTTCAAAATGTTCCAGCCTTTAATCTGCAACCATGCTCTAGTGGACTTGGAGGTATGCTTGGGATCATTGTCCTGTTGAAAGGTCCAACGTCTCCCAAGCCTCAGGTTTGTGACGGACTGCATCACATTTTCATCCAATATCTCCTGGTACTGAAGAGAATTCATGGTACCTTGCATACGCTAAAGCTTCCCTGTACCTGTAGAAGCAAAACAGCCCCAAAGCATGATTGAAGCCCCGCCATGCTTCTCAGTAGGCAAGGTGTTCTTTTCTTCATAGGCCTTGTTCTTCCTCCTCCAAACATAGCGTTGATCCATGGGCCCAAACAGTTCTAATTTTGTTTTATCGGTCCACAGAACACTATCCCAAAACTTTTGTGGTTTGTCCACATGACTTTTGGCATACTGCAATCGACTCTTCGTATTATTTGGAGACAGCAAGGGGGTGCGCCTGGGAGTTTTGGCATGGAGGCCTTCATTACGCAGTGTGCGCCTTATTGTCTGAGCTGAAACTTCAGTACCCGCATCTGACAAATCTTTTTTCAGTTCCTCAACAGTCACACGGGGACTTTTCTCCACTTTGCGCTTCAGGTAGCGCACAGCAGTCGAAGTCAGCATCTTCTTTCTGCCACGACCAGGTAGCGTTTCAACAGTCCCCCTTGCCTTGAGTTTGCGAATGATGCTTCCTATGGTGTCTCTTGGTATGTTTAACATCTTTGCAATCTTCTTATAGCCATTGCCCTTCCTGTGAAGAGAAATCACCTCTTCTCTTGTCTTCCTGGACCATTCTCTTGACTTCACCATGTTTGTAAACACACCAGTAAATGTCTAGAAGGAGCTGAGTATCACAGTCATTATAAATCTGCCTAATTGGTGCTTATTATGCTTGATTGCTTATTATGCTTGATTGCTGCTCCTTGACATCCACAGGTGTTTTCAATACCTGATCGAAAACACTTGAAGGAACCTCTGTTCTTAAGAGTGGTAGTCTTTAAGGGGTTGAATAATTGTGTCAATGAAGAAATAACAAAAAAAAATGTAATACTGTATTACAAAAACAATTGATGTCATTTTAGTTGCATTTGGTTCTTTAAAAAAGTCCTTGTAAGATTTTATTCTGAACACAATTACAAATGTACACTAAATTCCCTAAAACATTGGGGGTTGAATAATTTTGAACACAACTGTAGGTAATTATAGCCAACCCTTTCTGCCTTAAAGTGGATGCCCATGCCTAAATTGGTGTGTTAAGAATCTAATAAGTCTACTAGTTAAAAGAATCGAATAATTCTACTTGGTAGACTCATTGGATTCTTTGAGTTAAGGAATCATGAGTCATCAGATAAGTTACTGAGCTAAAAGAATTGTGTGTCACCTCCAGTAGAACAATGCACTGAGTCTAATGACCAGGTTGCAGCAGTGATAAGGGACAGTTAGCAGAGAGATAGGAGAAATGATCATTCAGATCAAATTAACCCTTTAGGATCAAATTGGCTTCTCAAGGAGATATGTATGTTAAAGGTACAGACATCCCTTCTGAAACATCTGTCTCATTCAGTAGCTATATAATTAAATGAGAGAGATGTCTTTTTTTTATTTTTTTTATAAGATGACACATTTAAACCTCCATTTTAATTATATTATTTACCCCTCCAGTCCTGAGTTTACCCCTCCAGTCCCTGGATGCTTTTTTTTTTTTTTTATTCCGATAACCATGACCTCTACAGTGGGGTAGATAATTGCACATTTACACACAGAGTTTTAGGCTAGTTTCACACCAGCGGCAGGACGGATCCGACAGGCTGTTCACCCGACGGAACAGTCGGATCCGTCCTACCGCTAGTGAACGTGTGCCCCCAGACTACCCCTCCGGCCCCATTGACTATAATAGAGGCGGGGCGGAGGCATGGCAGCGCACGGTGAGAGGCTGACGGAATAAATGTTGTAGTTTTATTCCGGCAGTCTCTCGCTTTGCGCTGCCGTGGATCCGCCAGAACTTCGCCCCGCCCCCATTATAGTCAATCCGGTGGCACACGTTCACTAGCAGCAGGATGGATGTGACAGGCTGTTCCATTGGGTGAACAGTCTGTCGGATCCGTCCTGCCGCTAGTGTGAAAGTAGCTTTCAAGAATAAACCATTTTTGATAGAACATTATCAAACTTTTAAAGCACTGGAATAATTAGAATGAAAAAACTGCACTTAAATTATTCACACCCATACACTGCGAAGACTATGGACAAATTTGACTGCTAGCCATGTTAGCTGTGACATCACCTCATCAGAATGCGCTGCGCAGGAACACGCTTCTCACTGTAGCAGCTAATTGCACGTCACTTTGTGATCACATTGGCTGATTAGATAGAATGGCAAATCTGACAGAAAATCTGACTTGTGACAGCTCTGAGCACTGTGATCAATGTTCCCCAGGAGCTGCCTGACAGCCTTCTCTGAATCAGTCTTCTGATTCGGATCTTCTATGAAGGATCAGACAGCTCCGGAGCTTTGGATCAATTGCTTGTCAGCCGACTCAGCAAGTGAATCGAAGATTCGATTCCTAAATCGGTTCTTTTGAATGAACCGATTCAATTAAAAGATTCGAACTTCCCATCTCTACTGGACAGGAAGTGGAGACCAGTGGGAAATGATCCAACATTAGCGGGGGATCAGTGAGGGTGAGTATGGTTTATTTTTTTAATTTTTTACCCTTTGTGGCCCATCTTGTAAAAAAATTGTTTTTTTTTCTCCACGAAAAACCCCTTTAACCCCTTCTCGACTGCCTACTGTAAATTTACAACTGGCGTTAGGTATTTAAATATGGCACCCACTCGCAAGTCCATAACTGCTGGGTGCTTGCTGTTTTAAACAGCAGACACGCTGGTCGCAGACACTTAACCCTTCAGATGCCTTGGTCAAATGGGATCACAGCATCTGAAAGCCAAAAACCCAGAAGTGCAGTGCTTCCGGGCTGTAACAGCTCCCCCTAATGGTAATCAGGGAGCTGTCTAACAGAAAAAAAAAGTTTTAAAAAATATAAAAGAAATTATCAAAATTTAAATCACCCCCCTTTCGCCAAAATGAACATAAAAATAGACCACAAAATAAACATCATAGGCATCACCGTGTGCAAAAACGCCTGTGCTATTAAAATATAAAAACATCAAAATGTCTGATTTTCTTTTTTTTGTCACTTCACCTCCCCAAAACAATGAACAAAAAGTGATACACACTCCAAAATTGTCTCAATAACAATTGCAGATTTTCCTACAAAAAATAAACCCTCACACAGCTGAGTAGACAATATCGTGGTCTTAAGATGGCGATGCAAAGAAAAATTTATTTTTTTCCAAAGTTTTTATTTATTTTTAGAATCAAAATACAAGAAAAACTCTATAAATGTAGTATCGTTGAAATCATACTGACCCGGAGAATGAAAGTAACAGGTCAGTTTTACTGCATAGGAAACACTGTAAAAACTAAACCCATAAAACTGTGGGTGAATTGTGTTTTTTTTTTTTCTAATTCCAAGCCATTTGACTTTTTTTTCCAGCTTCCCATTACATTGTATGCAACCATAATTGGTGCCATTAGAAAGTGCAACTTGCCCAGCAAAATACAAGCACTTATACAGCTATGTAAATGGAAAGCTAAAAACGTTATAAATGTAGTATCGTTGAAATCATACTGACCCGGAGAATGAAAGTAACAGGTCAGTTTTACTGCATAGGAAACACTGTAAAAACTAAACCCATAAAACTGTGGGTGAATTGTGTTTTTTTTTTTTTTCTAATTCCAAGCCATTTGACTTTTTTTTCCAGCTTCCCATTACATTGTATGCAACCATAATTGGTGCCATTAGAAAGTGCAACTTGCCCAGCAAAATACAAGCACTTATACAGCTATGTAAATGGAAAGCTAAAAACGTTATGGCCCTGTGAAGGCAGTTAATAAAAGAATGGAAAAAAAAACGGAAAATGGCCGAGTACTGAGGGGGTTAAATTGAGATAAATAAAAATACCTGAGAAAAAATAGTTTGTAGACCTCAACAACATGCATGGTAGAAAGAAGTCCTTTTGGGCAAGACTAACACCACTGTCCTTTTAAACCAAAAGAGATATTCCAAGATTTTACTATTGGTGGCCTATGCTCACAATAGGCTGCAAATATCTGATCTGCTGGGGTACCACACCCAAATAACCAGCTGTAGCTCCACTGTGTAGTGGACAGGGTTGGCTATTGCAGCACATTTGTTCCCTCAAACAATTATTTCCATAAACTGACACCTTCGTTTGACACACGCAAAAACGCACCCTTAACTGTTGATTGGCACCCTTACCTTTTGAGGTGCATGGATCCACACCTGACTTAAGAATGAAGCATCATGGCTGCTGCCAGGGAGGAAAACAGCAAGGGTCTATTGTGATGTCATCACCCATGTATGCTGAAGGGTTCCATTGTGACACGCTCAGTGTTCCATCTATTGAAATTTTCAAGGAAGCTGCCATATTGATTTTCTGGAGGCAGCTATTTTGGTTTGCAATTAAACACAGTTGTCATTTCAATGAATAAGAAATGTTGGCAAGGGATTGGATTGCAACCTCAGAAGTCAGCAAGACAAAGCCTAGTTTGTGAGCACTTTTGATTATAGCTGCATTAAAATACTGGGTTAGAACCTGATTTTGGATTCCTGGAGCAGGTAGGGCAGATGAAGAGTTGCTAAGTTCATCCACTGCTAGCACAGAACTTTGATAGGACAGAAATGCGCATTTTCTATCTGCCAACTCCAAAAATGCATAAAAGGTATGGTATCTCATGAGATGTGGGGAGTTGTAGATGCTAAATTTATCTGCACCTGCTTTCAGCTGCCAAAAAGCAAGAAACACAAAAGGCTAAGCTCTGACGGTGGCCGCTTTCTATCCCCGTGTTTGGTCAGCGGGAAATGAGGGGTACTCTAAGAGTTCATTTGGCCATACCATCAGGAACAGTTAAGAAGGCTTTTGTGTTCTGGGCTTGCTAATAGACGGTAGACAATATTCCAATCTGTACAGAAGCGCCATTTGTTCCCTCAAACAAATCTTTCCATAATCTGACACCTTCGTTTGACACACGCAAAAACACACCCTTAACTGTTGATTGGCGCCCTTACCTCTTGAGGTGCATGGATCCACACCTGACTGAAGAATGAAGTATCATGGCTGCTGTCAGGGAGGAAAACAGCAAGGGCCCATTGTAATGCCATCATCCGTGGATGCTGAAGGGTACCATTGTGACACCTTCAGTGTTTTGTCTATTAACATTTTCATGGACGCTGCCATATTGATTTTCTGGAGGCAGCCATTTTGGTTTGCAGTTAAACACAGCTGTCATTTCAATGAATAAGAAATGTTGGCAAGGGATTGGATTGCAACTTCAGAAGTCAGCAAGACAAAGCCTAGTTTATGAGCACTTTTGATTATAGCTACATTAAAATACTGGGTTGGAACCTGATTTTGGATTCCTGGAACAGGTAGGGCAGATGAAGAGTTGCTAAGTTCATTCAATGCTAGCACAGAACTTTGATATGACAGAAATTCGCATTCTCATTCTGCCAACTCCAAAAATGGATACAAGGTATGATATCTCATGAGAGGTGGGGAGTTGCAGACGCTAAATTGATCTGCACCTGCATTTCAGCTGCCAAAAAGCAAGAAACAGAAAAGGCTTAGCTCTGTCGATGGCCGCTTTCTATCCCCGTGTTCAGTCAGTGGGAAACGAGGGGTACTCTAAGAGTACATTTGGCCAAACCATCAGGAACAGTTAAGAAGGCTTTTGTGTTCTGGGCATGCTAATAGACGCTAGACAGTATTCCAATCTGCACAGAAGCGCCATTTGTTCCCTCAAACAAATCTTTCCATAATCTGACATCTTCGTTTGACACACGCAAAAACACACCCTTAACTGTTGATTGGCGCCCTTACCTCTTGAGGTGCATGGATCCACACCTGACTGAAGAATAAAGCATCATGGCTGCTGTCAGGGAGGAAAACAGCAAGGGCCCATTGTAATGCCATCATCCGTGGATGCTGAAGGGTACCATTGTGACACCTTCAGTGTTTTGTCTATTAACATTTTCATGGACGCTGCCATATTGATTTTCTGGAGGCAGTCATTTTGGTTTGCAGTTAAACACAGCTGTCATTTCAATGAATAAGAAATGTTGGCAAGGGATTGGATTGCAACCTCAGAAGTCAGCAAGACAAAGCCTAGTTTATGAGCACTTTTGATTATAGCTACATTAAAATACTGGGTTGGAACCTGATTTTGGATTCCTGGAACAGGTAGGGCAGATGAAGAGTTGCTAAGTTCATTCAATGTAAGCACAGAACTTTGATATGACAGAAATTCGCATTCTATTTCTGCCAACTCCAAAAATGCATAAAAGGTATGGTATCTCATGAGAGGTGGGGAGTTGCAGACGCTAAATTGATCTGAACCGGCATTTCAGCAGCCAAAAAGCAAGAAACAGAAAAGGCTTAGCTCTGTCGGTGGCCGCTTTCTATCCCCGTGTTCAGTCAGTGGGAAACGAGGGGTATTCTAAGAGTTCTTTTTTCCATACCATCATTGAAAGTTAAGAAGGCTTTTGTGTTCTGGGCATGCTAATAGTCGCTAGACAGTATTCCAATCTGTACGGAAGCGCCATTTGTTCCCTCAAACAAATCTTTCCATAATCTGACACCTTCGTTTGACACACGCAAAAACACACCCTTAACTGTTGTTTGGTGCCCTTACCTTTTCAGGCGCATGGATCCACACCTGACTGAAGACAGTATTCCAATCTGTACAGAAGCGCCATTTGTTCCCTCAAACAAATCTTTCCATAATCTGACACCTTCATTTGACACACGCAAAAACACATCCTTAACTGTTGATTGGCGCCCTTACCTCTTGAGGTTCATGGATCCACACCTGACTGAAGAATGAAGCATCATGGCTGCTGCCAGGGAGGAAAACAGCAAGTGCCCATTGTAATGTCATCATACGTGGATGCTGAAGGGTACCATTGTGACACGCTCAGTGTTCCGTCTATTGACATTTTCATGGTGGCTGCCATATTGATTTTCTGGAGGCAGCCATTTTGGTTTGCAGTTAAACTCAGCTGTCATTTCAATGAATAAGAAATGTTGGCAAGGGATTGGATTGCAAAAACAGAAGTCAGCAAGACAAAGCCTAGTTTATGAGCACTTTTGATTATAGCTACATTAAAATACTGGGTTGGAACCTGATTTTGGATTCCTGGAACAGGTAGGGCAGATGAAGAGTTGCTAAGTTCATTCAGTGCTAGCACAGAACTTTGATAGGACAGAAATGCGCATTCTCTATCTGCCAACTCCAAAAATGCATAAGAGGTATGGTATCTCATGAGATGTGGTGAGTTGCAGACGGTAAATTGATCTGCACCTGCATTTCAGCTGCCAAAAAGCAAGAAACAGAAAAGGCTTAGCTCTGTCGGTGGCACCTTTCTATCCCCATGTTGAGTCAGCGGGAAACGAGGGGTACTCTAAGAGTTCATTTGGCCATACCATCAGGAACAGTTAAAAAGGCTTTTGTGTTCTGGGCATGCTAATGGCCGCTAGACAGTATTCCAATCTCTACAGAAGCGCCATTTGTTCCCTCAAACAAATCTTTCCATAATCTGACACATAAACTCAGAAGTCAGCAAGGAGAAAACCTAGTTTATGAGAACTTTTCACTATAGCTGCATTAAAATACTGGGTTGGAATCTGCTTTTGGATTCCTGCAGCATGTAGCTCAGTTACAGAGGTACTAAGTTCATTTACTGCTAGCACAGAACTTTGATT
Source organism: Bufotes viridis (assembly GCA_033119425.1). Taxonomy (NCBI): domain Eukaryota; kingdom Metazoa; phylum Chordata; class Amphibia; order Anura; family Bufonidae; genus Bufotes; species Bufotes viridis. The sequence goes on from CM065591.1 coordinate 182,635,495, forward strand.
GGACAGGCTGGTGCATTCTCATTCTGCCAACTCCGAAAAATGCATAAAAGGTATGGTATCTCATGAGAGTTGGTGAGTTGCAGAAGCTAAGCTGAACTGCACATGCATTTTAGCGGCCAAAAAGCAAGAAACAGGAGAGGTTTAGCTCTGTCGGTGGCCGCATTCTGTTCCTGTATTGAGAAAGCGGGTAACGAGGGTTACTCTAAGAGTTACATTTTCCATACCATCAGGAACAGTTAAGAAGGCTTTTGTGTTCTGGGCTTGCTAATATATGCTGGACAGTATTCCAATCTGCACAGAAGAGCCACTTGTTCCATCAAACAACTCTTTCATAAGCTGACACCTTCGTTTGACACACACAAAAACGTGCCCTTACCTGTTGATTGGTGCCCTTACCTGTTGAGGTGCATGGATCCACACCTGACTGAAGAATGAAGCATCATGGCTGCTGCCAGGGAGGAAAACAGCAAGGGTCCATTGTGATGTCATCATCCATGTATGCTGAAGGGTTCCATTGTGACACGCTCAGTGCTCCGTCTATTGAAATTTTTATGGAGGCTGCCATATTTATTTTCTGAAGGCTGCCATTTTGATTTGCAGTTAAACACAGCTGTCATTTCAATGAATAAGAAATGTTGGCAAGAGATTGGATTGCAACCACAGAAGTCAGCAAGGAGAAAACCTAGTTTATGAGCACTTTTCACTATAGCTGCATTAAAATACTGGGTTGGAATCTGATTTTGGATTCCTGCAGCATGTAGCTCAGTTACAGAGGTGCTAAGTTCATTTAGTGCTAGCAAAAAATGAAAAAAAGGGGGGAGGCACTCTAAAACTTAACCTTTAATATGCAAAAAGGAAAAAATAATATCCCCAAAATGACTACTGGCAGACGACTGGGTTACAGGGCAAGAGAAGCCATCATGGCAGATGGACAGATCTTGCCTGCAAAATATGTCGACTGAAAGCCCAAAATGGGCCAAAAGGACCAAGTACAAGGGGATAAGGGTCAACCAATGTTCCTTTGGCGGGTGTCGGGCTGGTGTGGTCTCCTGTGATTAAAGGAGGAAGGACTGGCCCTAGATACCCCTACTTGGCCTATATATCCCTATGCCTAAAACAGTGTCCAAACCCCGCAAGGGGCGGTGCTGTTACCGGAACCTTGTCCTGTTAAATACACCCTAGACAGCCCTCAATAGTAAGGGGTCAGGAGAAAAACTAAGGAACAAGGTATGTTAAACAATGTGTGGTCACAACATGCTCCACACAATACTGTGTCCAATACATAGTCCCTACGCGTTTCATCAAACGTAACTGGACAGGCCTCAGACTCATCAGGGGACGGGGCCCAAAGCATGGAAACCAAAGTTCCTAAGAGAACCTAGGAGAAAACACATAACCCGAGGTCCGAATTTAGCATAATCAAAAGTGTAATCCGGATCGCAACAGGTGGAGGAAAGTCAGTCACTTACTTTGAGTGTACATGAGCGGCGTATGGCCGAATCGGACGGGCTGGTTTTCACCCGTCAGGGATTGTTCTCCCCAAGCTGCGCCGGTAGTCAGACATATTATGTATTGGACTGCCTGTTTTAAAGCATGTGGACGCGGGCGCCCGTCGCGGCCAGGATGACGTCATTCTCCGAAGAACAATTCAACGAGTTTGTGAGTACTCTTAATACCAATGATCTTAACCTGCGCTTCACGTCTGTGATTACGAGGGATCACCTACCTTTCCTAGACATCGTACTGAAGAGGGGAGAGGATGGCAGTCTCCAGAGTACAATCTACCGCAAACCCACAGCGACTAATTCACTGTTGAGGTGGGAGAGCTGCCACCCGACCCCCTTGAAACGCGGCATACCCGTAGGTCAATACCTACGCCTTAGACGTAACTGCTCGAATGATGGGGAGTTTAAGAAACAGGCTGACCTCAAGATTTCAAGAGAGGGGTTACCCAGATAGGACCCTACGTAGAGCTTATCAACGTGCCAAGGACACCACCCGTGTGGCTCTTCTACATCCGGTCAATAAGCCAACGAGACCCGATGAGAAGATCACACGGGTCATTGGGACCTTTGACACTGCAGCCCGAGAGGTCCGTTCTGTGATCCAGAAACACTGGGAAATCCTCCTAATGGACCCAGATCTTAAGGACACCCTCAGTCCTACTCCACCCATAACGTTCAGGAGGGGCACTAACATCCGTGATCACCTAGTTCACAGTCACTTTGCGCCCCTACCAACCATGACGTGGCTGACAAACCCGATAAAGGGTTGCTTTCGATGCGGCAACTGTAGCTTTTGCGGCTTCATATCCCAGGGTAAATCCTTTAGGGAGGCTCCCAATGGGTTTACACATTACATACGCGACTTTATGAACTGTCGCACAGTTGGTTTGATTTACCTACTCACATGTGAGTGTGGCGTCAGGTATGTGGGTAAGACCCGCAGGGAATTCCGTAAACGCATGGGGGAACACCTCAGCGACATACGGAATAACAAGGACACTCCGGTAGCCAGACATGTTCATACGACCCATGGGGGCCGCGTGTCTGCGGTTAACTTCATGGGCATAGAAAGCGTAGAGAGACCCAAACGGGGAGTTGATTGGGAGAAACTGATTCTCCAGAGGGAGTGCTGGTGGATCTTCAAATTAGACACCTGCACTCCCAAAGGACTCAATGAGCAACTACATTTTGGTTGCTTTGTATGACAGACACCTGCGGATGTTCTCCCTCCCAGTACTGATCAACACCTGTATACATATTATATTTACTTTCTATGTTCTTCTCATTCTACACGTTGGTGGTTTTGCCACCTTGTGTAATGAGAAACCACAAATTGGCTTCTTTGAGTGATTGACACCCGTGGATGCTTTCTATCCCAGAACCTACAGAACCTGTCTCTATTACCTTATTTATATTTTGTGTGTCCCGTGTTTTCATACTTGCCTAGCCTGTAGTGTGTTCACTGCCATAAGCCCCTGTCCTGGGAGAATAGCAGAGTATGGGTATACCACCCACCTGCCTCCCCACATATTATTTATTCACCGCTGGTGTATCAATTGCAGTATGCTATCATAGCACTGTGGTCTCTGGTGGGCCAACACTACCGAGCGGCACGCAATCGTGCACGCCCTCGTTGCTTGGTTACCGGCATACACAGTGCCCGGCCCCGTATGATAGCTACGCAGTGCAGTGCCCAGGCGCACGGCTCTGAGATGACGTCATCACGCAGAATGACGTCATCCTGGCCGCGACGGGCGCCCGCGTCCACATGCTTTAAAAGACGCAGACCAATACATAATATGTCTGACTACCGGCGCAGCTTGGGGAGAACAATCCCTGACAGGTGAAAACCAGCCCGTCCGATTCGGCCATACGCCACTCATGTAGACTCAAAGTAAATGACTGACTTTCCTCCACCTGTTGCGATCCGGATTACACTTTTGATTATGCTAAATCCGGACATCGGGTTATGTGTTTTCTCCTAGGTTCTCTTAGGAACTTTGGTTTCCATGCTTTGGGCCCCGTCCCCTGTTGAGTCTGAGGCCTGTCCAGTTACGTTTGATGAAACGCGTAGGGACTACGTATTGGACACAGTATTGTGAGGAGCATGTGGAGACCACACATTGTTTAACATACCTTGTTCCTTAGTTTTTCTCCTGACCCCTTACTATTGAGGGCTGTCTAGGGTGTATTTAACAGGACAAGGTTCCGGTAACAGCGCCGCCCCTTGCGGGGTTTGGACGCTGTTTTAGGCATAGGGATATATAGGCCAAGTAGGGGTATCTAGGGCCAGTCCTTCCTCCTTTAATCACAGGAGACCGCACCAGCCCGACACCCGCCAAAGGAACATTGGTTGACCCTTATCCCCTTGTACTTGGTCCTTTTGGCCCATTTTGAGATTTCAGTCGACAAATTTGGCAGGCAAGATCTGTCCATCTGCCATGATGGCTTCTCTTGCCCTGTAACCCAGTCGTCTGCCAGTAGTCATTTTGGGGTTATTATTTTATCCTTTTTGCATATTAAAGGTTAAGTTTTAGAGTGCCTCCCCCCTTTTTTTCATTTTTTGCTTACATTTTCAGGGAGCATCAGACTGGGCCCTTACATAGGTCAGGTATCTCATGAGAGGTGGGGAGTTTCAGACGTTAAATTGATCTGCACCTGCATTTCAGCTGCCAAAAAGCAAGAAACAGAAAAGGCTTAGCTCTGTCGGTGGCCGCTTTCTATCCCCATGTTGAGTCAGCGGGAAACGAGGGGTAGTCTAAGAGTTCATTTGGCCATACCATCAGGAACAGTTAAGAAGGCTTTTGTGTTCTGGGCTTGCTAATAGACGCTGGACAGTATCCCAATCTGCACAGAAGCGCCACTTGTTCCCTCAAACAAATCTTCCATAATCTGACACCTTCGTTTGACACACACAAAAACGTGCCCTTACCTGTTGATTGGTGCCCTTACCTGTTTAGGTGCATGGATCCACACCTGACTGAAGAATGAAGCATCATGGCTGCTGCCAGGGAGGAAGACAAAAAGGGTCCATTGTGATGTCATCATCCATGTATGCTGAAGGGTTCCATTGTGACACGCTCAGTGTTCCGTCTATTGAAATTTTTATGGAGGCTGCCATATTGATTTTCTGGAGGCAGCCATTTTGATTTGCAGTTAAACACAGCTGTCATTTCAATGAATATGAAATGTTGGCAAGGGATTGGATTGCAACCACAGAAGTCAGTAAGGAGAAAACCTAGTTTATGAGCACTTTTCACTATAGCTGCATTAAAATACTGGGTTGGAATCTTCTTTTGGATTCCTGCAGCATATAGCTCAGTTACAGAGGTGCTAAGTTCATTTAGTGCTAGCACAGAACTTTGATTGGACAGGCTGGTGCATCCTCATTCTGCCAACTCCAAAAATGCATAAAAGGTATGGTATCTCATGAGAGGTGGTGAGTTGCAGAAGCTAAGCTGAACTGCACCTGCATTTCAGCGGCCAAAAAGCAAGAAACAGAAAAGGCTTAGCTTTGTCGGTGGCCGCTTTATATTCCTGTGTTGAGAAAGCGAGTAACGAGGGTTACTCTAAGAGTTTATTTTTCCATACCATCAGGAACAGTTAAGAAGGCTTTTGTGTTCTGGGCTTGCTAATAGACGCTGGACAGTATTCCAATCTGCACAGAAGCTCCACTTGTTCCCTCAAACAAATCTTCCATAATCTGACACCTTCGTTTGACACACACAAAAACGTGCCCTTACCTGTTGATTGGTGCCCTTACCTGTTGAGGTGCATGGATCCACACCTGACTGAAAAATGAAGCATCATGGCTGCTGCCAGGGAGGAAAACAGCAAGGGTCCATTGTGATGTCATCATCCATGTATGCTGAAGGGCTCCATTGTGACACGCTCAGTGCTCCATCTATTGAAATTTTTATGGAGGCTGCCATATTGATTTTCTGGAGGCAGCCATTTTGATTTGCAGTTAAACACAGTTGTCATTTCAATGAATAAGAAATGTTGGCAAGGGAATGGATTGCAACAACAGAAGTCAGCAAGGACAAAGCCTAGTTTATGAGCACTTTTCATCATCGCTGCAATAAAATACCTGGTTGGAACCTGCTTTTGGATTCCTGGAGCAAGTAGAGCAGTATCAGAGGTGCTAAGTTCATTCAATGCTAGCACAGAACTTTGATTGGACAGGCTGGTGCATTCTCATTCTGCCATCAAAAAAATGCATAAAAGGTATGGTATCTCATGAGAGGTGGTGAGTTGCAGAAGCTAAGCTGAACTGCACCTGCATTTCAGCGGCCAATAAGCAAGAAACAGAAAAGGCTTAGCTTTGTCGGTGGCCGCTTTATATTCCTGTGTTGAGAAAGCGAGTAACGAGGATTACTCTAAGAGTTCAGTTTTCCATACCATCAGGAACAGTTAAGAAGGCTTTTGTGTTCTGGGCTTGATAATAGACGCTGGACAGTATTCCAATCTGCACAGAAGCTCCACTTGTTCCCTCAAACAAATCTTCCATAATCTGACACATTCGTTTGACACACACAAAAAAGGTGCCCTTACCTGTTGATTGGTGCCCTTACCTGTTGAGGTGCATGGATCCACACTTGACTGAAGAATGAAGCATCATGGCTGCTACCAGGGAGGAAAACAGCAAGGGTCCATTGTGATGTCATCATCCATGTATGCTGAAGGGTTCCATTGTGACACGCTCAGTGTTCCGTCTATTGAAATTTTTATGGAGGCTGCCATATTTATTTTCTGAAGGCTGCCATTTTGATTTGCAGTTAAACACAGCTGTCATTTCAATGAATAAGAAATGTTGGCAAGAGATTGGATTGCAACCACAGAAGTCAGCAAGTAGAAAACCTAGGTTATCAGCACTTTTCACTATAGCTGCATTAAAATACTGGGTTGGAATCTGCTTTTGGATTCCTGCAGCATGTAGCTCAGTTACAGAGGTGCTAAGTTCATTTAGTGCTAGCACAGAACTTTCATTGGACAGGCTGGTGCATTCTCATTCTGCCAACTCCAAAAATGCATAAAAGGTATGGTATCTCATGAGAGGTGGTGAGTTGCAGAAGCTAAGCTGAACTGCACCTGCATTTTAGCTGCCAAAAAGCAAGAAACAGGAAAGGTTTAGCTCTGTCAGTGGCCGCTTTCTATTCCTGTGTTGAGAAAGAGGGTAACGAGGGTTACTCTAAGAGTTAATTTTTCTATACCATCAGGAACATTTAAGAAGGCTTTTGTGTTCTGGGCTTGCTAATAGACGCTGGACAGTATTACAATCTGCACAGAAGCGCCACTTGTTCCCTCAAACAAATCTTTCATAAGCTGAGACCTTCGTTTGACACACACAAAAACGTGCACTTACCTGTTGATTGGTGCCCTTGCCTGTTGAGGTGCATGGATCCACACCTGACTGAAGAATGAAGCATCATGGCTGCTGCTAGGGAAGAAAACAGCAAGGGTCTATTGTGATGTCATCATCCATGTATGCTGATGGGATCCATTGTGACACGCTCAGTGTTCTGTCTATTGAAATTTTTATGGAGGCTGCCATATTGATTTTCTGGAGGCTCCCTTTTTGATTTGCAGTTAAAGACAGCTGTCATTTCAATGAATAAGAAATGTTGGCAAGGGATTGGATTGCAACCACAGAAGTCAGCAAGGAGAATACCTAGTTTATGAGCACTTTTCACTATAGCTGCATTAAAATACTGGGTTGGAATCTGCTTTTGGATTCCTGCAGCATGTAGCTCAGTTTCAGATTTGCTAAGTTAATTTAGTGCTAGCACAGAACTTTGATTGGACAGGCTGGTGCATCCTCATTCTGCCAACTCCAAAAATGCATAAAAGGTATGGTATCTCATGAGAGGTGGTGAGTTGCAGAAGCTAAGCTGAACTGCACCTGCATTTCAGCGGCCAAAAAGCAACAAACAGAAAAGGCTTAGCTTTTTCGGTGGCCGCTTTATATTCCTGTGTTGAGAAAGCGTGTAACGAGGGTTACTCTAAGATTTCAGTTTTCCATACCATCAGGAACAGTTAAGAAGGCTTTTGTGTTCTGGGCTTGCTAATAGACGCTGGACAGTATTCCAATCTGCACAGAAGCGCCACTTGTTCCCTCAAACAAATCTTTCATAAGCTGAGACCTTCGTTTGACGCACACAAAAATGTGCCCTTACCTGTTGAATGGTGCCCTTGCCTGTTGAGGTGCATGGATCCACACCTGACTGAAGAATGAAGCATCATGGCTGCTGCCAGGGAGGAAAACAGCAAGGGTCCATTGTGATGTCATCATTCATGTATGCTGAAGGGTTCCATTGTGACACGCTCAGTGTTCTGTCTATTGAAATTTTTATGGAGGCTGCCATATTGATTTTCTGGAGGCAGCCATTTTAATTTGCAGTTAAACACAGTTGTCATTTCAATAAATATGAAATGTCGGCAAGGAATTTGATTTCAACAACAGAAGTCAGCAAGGAAAAAGCCTAGTTTATGAGCACTTTTTATCATCTCTGCAATAAAATACTGGGTTGGAACCTGCTTTTGGATTCCTGGAGCAGGTAGAGCACTATCAGAGGTGCTAAGTTCATTCAGTGCTAGCACAGAACTTTGATTGGACAGGCTGGTGCTTCCTCATTCTGCCAACTCCAAAAATGCATAAAAGGTATGGTATCTCATGAGAGGTGGTGAGTTGCAGAATCTAAGCTGAACTGCACCTGCATTTCAGCGGCCAAAAAGCAACAAACAGAAAAGGCTTAGCTTTGTCCGTGGCCGCTTTCTATTCCTGTGTTGAGAAAGCGAGTAACGAGGGTTACTCTAAGAGTTCATTTTTCCATACCATCAGGAACAGTTAATAAGGCTTTTGTGTTCTGGGCTTGCTAATAGACGCTGGACAGTATTCCAATCTGCACAGAAGGGCCACTAGTTCCCTCAAACAAATCTTTCATAAGCTGACACCTTAGTTTGACGCACACAAAAACGTGCCCTTACCTGTTGATTGGTGCCCTTACCTGTTGAGGTGCATGGATCCACACCTGACTGAAGAATGAAGCATCATGGCTGCTGCCAGGGAGAAAAACAGCAAGGGTCTATTGTGATGTCATCATCCATGTATGCTGAAGGGTTCCATTGTGACACGCTCATTGTTCTGTCTATTGAAATTTTTATGGAGGCTGCCATATTGATTTTCTGGAGGCTGCCATTTTGATTTGCTGTTAAACAAAGCTGTCATTTCAATGAATAAGGAATGTTGGCAAGGGATTGGATTGCAACCACAGAAGTCAGCAAGAAGAAAACCTAGTTTATGAGCACTTTTCACTATAGCTGCATTAAAATACTGGGTTGGAATCTGCTTTTGGATTCCTGCAGCATGTAGCTCAGTTACAGAGGTGCTAAGTTCATTTAGTGCTAGCACAGAACTTTGATTGGACAGGCTGGTGGATCCTCATTCTGCCAACTCCAAATTTGCATAAATGGTATGGTATCTCATGAGAGGTGGTGAGTTGCAGAAGCTAAGCTGAACTGCACCTGCATTTCAGCGGCCAAAAAGCAAGAAACAGAAAATGCTTAGCTTTGTCGGTGGCCTCTTTATATTCCTGTGTTGAGAAAGCGAGTAACGAGGGTTACTCTAAGAGTTCAGTTTTCCATACCATCAGGAACATTTAAGAAGGCTTTTGTGTTCTGGGCTTGCTAATAGACGCTGGACAGTATTCCAATCTCACAGAAGCGCCACTTGTTCCCTCAAACAAATCTTTCATAATCTGAAACCTTCGTTTGACGCACACAAAAACGTGCCCTTACCTGTTGATTGGTGCCCTTACCTGTTGAGGTGCATGGATCCACACCTGACTGAAGAATGAAGCATCATGGCTGCTGCCAGGGAGGAAAACAGCAAGGGTCCATTGTGATGTCATCATCCATGTATGCTGAAGGGTTCCATTGTAACACGCTCAGTGTTCTGTCTATTGAAATTTTTATGGAGGCTGCCATATTGATTTTCTGGAGGCTGCCATTTTGATTTGCCGTTAAACAAAGCTGTCATTTCAATGAATAAGAAATGTTGTCAAGGGATTGGATTGCAACCACAGAAGTAAGCAAGAAGAAAACCTAGTTTATGAGCACTTTTCACTATAGCTGCATTAAAATACTGGGTTGGAATCTGCTTTTGGATTCCTGCAGCATGTAGCTCAGTTACAGAGGTGCTAAGTTCATTTAGTGCTAGCACAGAACTTTGATTGGACAGGCTGGTGCATCCTCATTCTGCCAACTCCAAAAATCCATAAAAGGTATGGTATCTCATGAGAGGTGGTGAGTTGCAGAAGCTAAGCTGAACTGCACCTGCATTTCAGCTGCCAAAAAGCAAGAAACAAAAAAGGCTTAGCTTTGTCGGTGGCCGCTTTATATTCCTGTGTTGAGAAAGCGAGTAACGAGGGTTACTCTAAGAGTTCAGTTTTCCATACCATCAGGAACAGTTAAGAAGGCTTTTGTGTTCTGGGCTTGCTAATAGACGCTGGACAGTATTACAATCTGCACAGAAGCGCCACTTGTTCCCTCAAACAAATCTTTCATAAGCTGAGACCTTCGTTTGACACACACAAAAACGTGCACTTACCTGTTGATTGGTGCCCTTGCCTGTTGAGGTGCATGGATCCACACCTGACTGAAGAATGAAGCATCATGGCTGCTGCCAGGGAGGAAAACAGGAAGGGTCTATTGTGATGTTATCATCAATGTATGCTGATGGGATTCATTGTGACACGCTCAGTGTTCTGTCTATTGAAATTTTTATGGAGGCTGCCATATTTATTTTCTGGAGGAAGCCATTTTGATTTGCAGTTAAACACAGCTGTTATTTCAATGAATAAGAAATGTTGGCAAAGGATTGGATTGCAACCACAGAAGTCAGCAAGGAGAAAACCTAGTTTATGAGCACTTTTCACTATAGCTACATTAAAATACTGGGTTGGAATCTGCTTTTGGATTCCTGCAGCATGTAGCTCAGTTACAGAGGTGCTAAGTTCATTTAGTGCTAGCACAGAACTTTGATTGGACAGGCTGGTGCATCCTCATTCTGCCAACTCCACAAAATGCATAAAAGGTATGGTATCTCATGAGAGGTGGTGAGTTGCAGAAGCTAAGCTGAACTGCACCTGCATTTCAGCGGCCAAAAAGCAAGAAACAGAAAAGGCTTAGCTTTGTCGGTGGCCGCTTTATATTCCTGTGTTGAGAAAGCGGGTAACGAGGGTTAATCTTAGAGTTCAGTTTTCCATACCATCAGGAACAGTTAAGAAGGCTTTTGTGTTCTGGGCTTGCTAATGGACGCTGGACAGTATTCCAATCTGCACAGAAGCGCCACTAGTTCCCTAAAACAAATCTTTCATAATCTGACACCTTCGTTTGACGCACACAAAAATGTGCCCTTACCTGTTGATTGGTGCCCTTACCTGTTGAGGTGCATGGATCCACACCTGACTGAAGAATGAAGCATCATGGCTGCTGCCAGGGAGGAAAACAGCAAGGGTCCATTGTGATGTCATCATCCATGTATGCTGAAGGGTTCCATTGTAACACGCTCAGTGTTCTGTCTATTGAAATTTTTATGGAGGCTGCCATATTGATTTTCTGGAGGCTGCCATTTTGATTTGCCGTTAAACAAAGCTGTCATTTCAATGAATAAGAAATGTTGTCAAGGGATTGGATTGCAACCACAGAAGTAAGCAAGAAGAAAACCTAGTTTATGAGCACTTTTCACTATAGCTGCATTAAAATACTGGGTTGGAATCTGCTTTTGGATTCCTGCAGCATGTAGCTCAGTTACAGAGGTGCTAAGTTCATTTAGTGCTAGCACAGAAATTTGATTGGACAGGCTGGTGCATCCTCATTCTGCCAACTCCAAATTTGCATAAAAGGTATGGTATTTCATGAGAGGTGGTGAGTTGCAGAAGCTAAGCTGAACTGCACCTGCATTTCAGCAGCCAAAAAGCAAGAAACAGAAAATGCTTAGCTTTGTCGGTGGCCGCTTTATATTCCTTTGTTGAGAAAGTGAGTAATGAGGGTTACTCTAAGAGTTCAGTTTTCCATACCATCAGGAACAGTTAAGAAGGCTTTTGTGTTCTGGGCTTGCTAATAGACGCTGGGCAGTATTCCAATCTGCACAGAAGCGCCACTAGTTCCCTCAAACAAATCTTTCATAATCTGACACCTTCGTTTGACGCACACAAAAACGTGCCCTTACCTGTTGATTGGTGCCCTTACCTGTTGAGGTGCATGGATCCACACCTGACTGAAGAATGAAGCATCATGGCTGCTGCCAGGGAGGAAAACAGCAAGGGTACATTGTGATGTCATCATCCATGTATGCTGAAGGGTTCCATTGTGACACGCTCAGTGTTCTGTCTAATGAAATTTTTATGGAGGCTGCCATATTTATTTTCTGGAGGCTGCCATTTTGATTTGCCGTTAAACACAGCTGTCATTTCAATGAATAAGAAATGTTGGCAAGGGATTGGATTGCAACCACAGAAGTCAGCAAGAAGAAAACCTAGTTTATGAGCACTTTTCACTATAGCTGCATTAAAATACTGGGTTGGAATCTGCTTTTGGATTCCTGCAGCATGTAGCTCAGTTACAGAGGTGCTAAGTTCATTTAGTGCTAGCACAGAAATTTGATTGGACAGGCTGGTGCATCCTCATTCTGTCAACTCCAAATTTGCATAAAAGGTATGGTATTTCATGAGAGGTGGTGAGTTGCAGAAGCTAAGCTGAACTGCACCTGCATTTCAGCGGCCAAAAAGCAAGAAACAGAAAATGCTTAGCTTTGTCGGTGGCCGCTTTATATTCCTTTGTTGAGAAAGTGAGTAACGAGGGTTAATCTAAGAGTTCAGTTTTCCATACCATCAGGAACAGTTAAGAAGGCTTTTGTGTTCTGGGCTTGCTAATAGACGCTGGACAGTATTCCAATCTGCACAGAAGCACCACTAGTTCCCTCAAACAAATCTTTCACAATCTGACACCTTCGTTTGACGCACACAAGAACTTTCTCTTACCTGTTGATTGGTGCCCTTACCTGTTGAGGTGCATGGATCCACACCTGACTGAAGAATGAAGCATCATGGCTGCTGCTAGGGAAGAAAACAGCAAGGGTACATTGTGATGTCATCATCCATGTATGCTGAAGTGTTCCATTGTAACACGCTCAGTGTTCTGTCTATTGAAATTTTTATGGAGGCTGCCATATTGATTTTCTGGAGGCTCCCATTTTGATTTGCAGTTAAAGACAGCTGTCATTTCAATGAATAAGAAATGTTGGCAAGGGATTGGATTGCAACCACAGAAGTCAGCAAGGAGAATACCTAGTTTATGAGCACTTTTCACTATAGCTGCATTAAAATACTGGGTTGGAATCTGCTTTTGGATTCCTGCAGCATGTAGCTCAGTTTCAGATTTGCTAAGTTAATTTAGTGCTAGCACAGAACTTTGATTGGACAGGCTGGTGCATCCTCATTCTGCCAACTCCAAAAATGCATAAAAGGTATGGTATCTCATGAGAGGTGGTGAGTTGCAGAAGCTAAGCTGAACTGCACCTGCATTTCAGCGGCCAAAAAGCAACAAACAGAAAAGGCTTAGCTTTGTCCGTGGCCGCTTTCTATTCCTGTGTTGAGAAAGCGAGTAACGAGGGTTACTCTAAGAGTTAATTTTTCCATACCATCAGGAACAGTTAATAAGGCTTTTGTGTTCTGGGCTTGCTAATAGACGCTGGACAGTATTCCAATCTGCACAGAAGGGCCACTAGTTCCCTCAAACAAATCTTTCATAAGCTGACACCTTAGTTTGACGCACACAAAAACGTGCCCTTACCTGTTGATTGGTGCCCTTACCTGTTGAGGTGCATGGATCCACACCTGACTGAAGAATGAAGCATCATGGCTGCTGCCAGGGAGTAAAACAGCAAGGGTCTATTGTGATGTCATCATCCATGTATGCTGAAGGGTTCCATTGTGACACGCTCATTGTTCTGTCTATTGAAATTTTTATGGAGGCTGCCATATTGATTTTCTGGAGGCTGCCATTTTGATTTGCTGATAAAGACAGCTGTCATTTCAATGAATAAGAAATGTTGGCAAGGGATTGGATTGCAACCACAGAAGTCAGCAAGGAGAATACCTAGTTTATGAGCACTTTTCACTATAGCTGCATTAAAATACTGGGTTGGAATCTGCTTTTGGATTCCTGCAGCATGTAGCTCAGTTACAGATTTGCTAAGTTAATTTAGTGCTAGCACAGAACTTTGATTGGACAGGCTGGTGCATCCTCATTCTGCCAACTCCAAAAATGCATAAAAGGTATGGTATCTCATGAGAGGTGGTGAGTTGCAGAAGCTAAGCTGAACTGCACCTGCATTTCAGCGGCCAAAAAGCAACAAACAGAAAAGGCTTAGCTTTGTCCGTGGCCGCTTTCTATTCCTGTGTTGAGAAAGCGAGTAACGAGGGTTACTCTAAGAGTTAATTTTTCCATACCATCAGGAACAGTTAATAAGGCTTTTGTGTTCTGGGCTTGCTAATAGACGCTGGACAGTATTCCAATCTGCACAGAAGGGCCACTAGTTCCCTCAAACAAATCTTTCATAAGCTGACACCTTAGTTTGACGCACACAAAAACGTGCCCTTACCTGTTGATTGGTGCCCTTACCTGTTGAGGTGCATGGATCCACACCTGACTGAAGAATGAAGCATCATGGCTGCTGCCAGGGAGAAAAACAGCAAGGGTCTATTGTGATGTCATCATCCATGTATGCTGAAGGGTTCCATTGTGACACGCTCATTGTTCTGTCTATTGAAATTTTTATGGAGGCTGCCATATTGATTTTCTGGAGGCTGCCATTTTGATTTGCTGTTAAACAAAGCTGTCATTTCAATGAATAAGGAATGTTGGCAAGGGATTGGATTGCAACCACAGAAGTCAGCAAGAAGAAAACCTAGTTTATGAGCACTTTTCACTATAGCTGCATTAAAATACTGGGTTGGAATCTGCTTTTGGATTCCTGCAGCATGTAGCTCAGTTACAGAGGTGCTAAGTTAATTTAGTGCTAGCACAGAACTTTGATTGGACAGGCTGGTGGATCCTCATTCTGCCAACTCCAAATCTGCATAAATGGTATGGTATCTCATGAGAGGTGGTGAGTTGCAGAAGCTAAGCTGAACTGCACCTGCATTTCAGCGGCCAAAAAGCAAGAAACAGAAAATGCTTAGCTTTGTCGGTGGCCTCTTTATATTCCTGTGTTGAGAAAGCGAGTAACGAGGGTTACTCTAAGAGTTCAGTTTTCCATACCATCAGGAACAGTTAAGAAGGCTTTTGTGTTCTGGGCTTGCTAATAGACGCTGGACAGTATTCCAATCTCACAGAAGCGCCACTAGTTCCCTCAAACAAATCTTTCATAATCTGACACCTTCGTTTGACGCACACAAAAACGTGCCCTTACCTGTTGATTGGTGCCCTTACCTGTTGAGGTGCATGGATCCACACCTGACTGAAGAATGAAGCATCATGGCTGCTGCCAGGGAGGAAAACAGCAAGGGTGTATTGTGATGTCATCATCCATGTATGCTGAAGGGTTCCATTGTGACACGCTCAGTGTTCTGTCTATTGAAATTTTTATGGAGGCTGCCATATTGATTTTCTGGAGGCTGCCATTTTGATTTGCAGTTAAACACAGCTGTCATTTCAATGAATAAGAAATGTTGGCAAGGGGTTGGATTGCAACCACAGAAGTCAGCAAGGAGAAAACCTAGTTTATGAGCACTTTTTACTATAGCTGCATTAAAATACTGGGTTGGAATCTGCTTTTGGATTCCTGCAGCATGTAGCTCAGTTACAGAGGTGCTAAGTTCATTTAGTGCTAGCACAGAACTTTGATTGGACAGGCTGGTGCATCCTCATTCTGCCAACTCCAAAAATGCATAAAAGGTATGGTATCTCATGAGAGGTGGTGAGTTGCAGAAGCTAAGCTGAACTGCACCTGCATTTCAGCGGCCAAAAAGCAAGAAACAGAAAATGCTTAGCTTTGTCTGTGGCCGCTTTATATTCCTGTGTTGAGAAAGCGAGTAACGAGGGTTACTCTAAGAGTTCAGTTTTCCATACCATCAGGAACAGTTAAGAAGGCTTTTGTGTTCTGGGCTTGCTAATGGACGCTGGACAGTATTCCAATCTGCACAGAAGCGCCACTAGTTCCCTAAAACAAATCTTTCATAATCTGACACCTTCGTTTGACGCACACAAAAATGTGCCCTTACCTGTTGATTGGTGCCCTTACCTGTTGAGGTGCATGGATCCACACCTGACTGAAGAATGAAGCATGATGGCTGCTGCCAGGGAGGAAAACAGCAAGGGTCTATTGTGATGTCATCATCCATGTATGCTGAAGGGTTCCATTGTAACACGCTCAGTGTTCTGTCTATTGAAATTTTTATGGAGGCTGCCATATTGATTTTCTGGAGGCTGCCATTTTGATTTGCCGTTAAACAAAGCTGTCATTTCAATGAATAAGAAATGTTGTCAAGGGATTGGATTGCAACCACAGAAGTAAGCAAGAAGAAAACCTAGTTTATGAGCACTTTTCACTATAGCTGCATTAAAATACTGGGTTGGAATCTGCTTTTGGATTCCTGCAGCATGTAGCTCAGGTACAGAGGTGCTAAGTTCATTTAGTGCTAGCACAGAAATTTGATTGGACAGGCTGGTGCATCCTCATTCTGCCAACTCCAAATTTGCATAAAAGGTATGGTATTTCATGAGAGGTGGTGAGTTGCAGAAGCTAAGCTGAACTGCACCTGCATTTCAGCGGCCAAAAAGCAAGAAACAGAAAATGCTTAGCTTTGTCGGTGGCCGCTTTATATTCCTTTGTTGAGAAAGTGAGTAACGAGGGTTACTCTAAGAGTTCAGTTTTCCATACCATCAGGAACAGTTAAGAAGGCTTTTGTGTTCTGGGCTTGCTAATAGACGCTGGGCAGTATTCCAATCTGCACAGAAGCGCCACTAGTTCCCTCAAACAAATTTTTCATAATCTGACACCTTCGTTTGACGCACACAAAAACGGGCCCTTACCTGTTGATTGGTGCCCTTACCTGTTGAGGTGCATGGATCCACACCTGACTGAAGAATGAAGCATCATGGCTGCTGCCAGGGAGGAAAACAGCAAGGGTACATTGTGATGTCATCATCCATGTATGCTGAAGGGTTCCATTGTGACACGCTCAGTGTTCTGTCTATTGATATTTTTCTGGAGGCTGCCATATTGATTTTCTGGAGGCTGCCATATTGATTTTCTGGAGGCTGCCATTTTGATTTGCCGTTAAACACAGCTGTCATTTTAATGAATAAGAAATGTTGGCAAGGGATTGGATTGCAACCACAGAAGTCAGCAAGAAGAAAACCTAGTTTATGAGCACTTTTCACTATAGCTGCATTAAAATACTGGGTTGGAATCTGCTTTTGGATTCCTGCAGCATGTAGCTCAGTTACAGAGGTGCTAAGTTCATTTAGTGCTAGCACAGAAATTTGATTGGACAGGCTGGTGCATCCTCATTCTGCCAACTCCAAATTTGCATAAAAGGTATGGTATTTCATGAGAGGTGGTGAGTTGCAGAAGCTAAGCTGAACTGCACCTGCATTTCAGCGGCCAAAAAGCAAGAAACAGAAAATGCTTAGCTTTGTCTGTGGCCGCTTTATATTCCTTTGTTGAGAAAGTGAGTAACGAGGGTTAATCTAAGAGTTCAGTTTTCCATACCATCAGGAACAGTTAAGAAGGCTTTTGTGTTCTGGGCTTGCTAATGGACGCTGGACAGTATTCCAATCTGCACAGAAGCGCCACTTGTTCCCTAAAACAAATCTTTCACAATCTGACACCTTCGTTTGACGCACACAAAAACTGTGCTCTTACCTGTTGATTGGTGCCCTTACCTGTTGAGGTGCATGGATCCACACCTGACTGAAGAATGAAGCATCATGGCTGCTGCTAGGGAAGAAAACAGCAAGGGTACTATTGTGATGTCATCATCCATGTATGCTGAAGTGTTCCATTGTAACACGCTCAGTGTTCTGTCTATTGAAATTTTTATGGAGGCTGCCATATTGATTTTCTGGAGGCTCCCATTTTGATTTGCAGTTAAAGACAGCTGTCATTTCAATGAATAAGAAATGTTGGCAAGGGATTGGATTGCAACCACAGAAGTCAGCAAGGAGAATACCTAGTTTATGAGCACTTTTCACTATAGCTGCATTAAAATACTGGGTTGGAATCTGCTTTTGGATTCCTGCAGCATGTAGCTCAGTTTCAGATTTGCTAAGTTAATTTAGTGCTAGCACAGAACTTTGATTGGACAGGCTGGTGCATCCTCATTCTGCCAACTCCAAAATTGCATAAAAGGTATGGTATCTCATGAGAGGTGGTGAGTTGCAGAAGCTAAGCTGAACTGCACCTGCATTTCAGCGGCCAAAAAGCAAGAAACAGAAAAGGCTTAGCTTTGTCGGTGGCCGCTTTATATTCCTGTGATGAGAAAGTGAGTAACGAGGGTTACTCTAAGATTTCAGTTTTCCATACCATCAGGAACAGTTAAGAAGGCTTTTGTGTTCTGGGCTTGCTAATAGACGCTGGACAGTATTCCAATCTGCACAGAAGCGCCACTTGTTCCCTCAAACAAATCTTTCATAAGCTGAGACCTTCGTTTGACGCACACAAAAATGTGCCCTTACCTGTTGATTGGTGCCCTTGCCTGTTGAGGTGCATGGATCCACACCTGACTGAAGAATGAAGCATCATGGCTGCTGCCAGGGAGGAAAACAGCAAGGGTCCATTGTGATGTCATCATTCATGTATGCTGAAGGGTTCCATTGTGACACGCTCAGTGTTCTGTCTATTGAAATTTTTATGGAGGCTGCCATATTGATTTTCTGGAGGCTGCCATTTTGATTTGCCGTTAAACAAAGCTGTCATTTCAATGAATAAGAAATGTTGGCAAGGGATTGGATTGCAACCACAGAAGTAAGCAAGAAGAAAACCTAGTTTATGAGCACTTTTCACTATAGCTGCATTAAAATACTGGGTTGGAATCTGCTTTTGGATTCCTGCAGCATGTAGCTCAGTTACAGAGGTGCTAAGTTCATTTAGTGCTAGCACAGAAATTTGATTGGACAGGCTGGTGCATCCTCATTCTGCCAACTCCAAATTTGCATAAAAGGTATGGTATTTCATGAGAGGTGGTGAGTTGCAGAAGCTAAGCTGAACTGCACCTGCATTTCAGCGGCCAAAAAGCAAGAAACAGAAAATGCTTAGCTTTGTCGGTGGCCGCTTTATATTCCTTTGTTGAGAAAGTGAGTAACGAGGGTTACTCTAAGAGTTCAGTTTTCCATACCATCAGGAACAGTTAAGAAGGCTTTTGTGTTCTGGGCTTGCTAATAGACGCTGGGCAGTATTCCAATCTGCACAGAAGCGCCACTAGTTCCCTCAAACAAATTTTTCATAATCTGACACCTTCGTTTGACGCACACAAAAACGGGCCCTTACCTGTTGATTGGTGCCCTTACCTGTTGAGGTGCATGGATCCACACCTGACTGAAGAATGAAGCATCATGGCTGCTGCCAGGGAGGAAAACAGCAAGGGTACATTGTGATGTCATCATCCATGTATGCTGAAGGGTTCCATTGTGACACGCTCAGTGTTCTGTCTATTGATATTTTTATGGAGGCTGCCATATTGATTTTCTGGAGGCTGCCATATTGATTTTCTGGAGGCTGCCATTTTGATTTGCCGTTAAACACAGCTGTCATTTCAATGAATAAGAAATGTTGGCAAGGGATTGGATTGCAACCACAGAAGTCAGCAAGAAGAAAACCTAGTTTATGAGCACTTTTCACTATAGCTGCATTAAAATACTGGGTTGGAATCTGCTTTTGGATTCCTGCAGCATGTAGCTCAGTTACAGAGGTGCTAAGTTCATTTAGTGCTAGCACAGAAATTTGATTGGACAGGCTGGTGCATCCTCATTCTGCCAACTCCAAATTTGCATAAAAGGTATGGTATTTCATGAGAGGTGGTGAGTTGCAGAAGCTAAGCTGAACTGCACCTGCATTTCAGCGGCCAAAAAGCAAGAAACAGAAAATGCTTAGCTTTGTCGGTGGCCGCTTTATATTCCTTTGTTGAGAAAGTGAGTAACGAGGGTTAATCTAAGAGTTCAGTTTTCCATACCATCAGGAACAGTTAAGAAGGCTTTTGTGTTCTGGGCTTGCTAATAGACGCTGGACAGTATTCCAATCTGCACAGAAGCGCCACTAGTTCCCTCAAACAAATCTTTCACAATCTGACACCTTCGTTTGACGCACACAAAAACTTTCCCTTACCTGTTGATTGGTGCCCTTACCTGTTGAGGTGCATGGATCCACACCTGACTGAAGAATGAAGCATCATGGCTGCTGCCAGGGAGGAAAACAGCAAGGGTCTATTGTGATGTCATCATCCATGTATGCTGAAGGGTTCCATTGTAACACCCTTAGTGTTCCGTCTATTGAAATTTTTATGGAGGCTGCCATATTGATTTTCTGGAGGCAGCCATTTTGATTTGCAGTTAAAGACAGCTGTCATTTCAATGAATAAGAAATGTTGGCAAGGGATTGGATTGCAACCACAGAAGTCAGCAAGGAGAAAACCTAGTTTATGAGCACTTTTCACTATAGCTGCATTAAAATACTGGGTTGGAATCTGCTTTTGGATTCCTGCAGCATGTAGCTCAGTTACAGATTTGCTAAGTTAATTTAGTGCTAGCACAGAACTTTGATTGGACAGGCTGGTGCATCCTCATTCTGCCAACTCCAAAAATGCATAAAAGGTATGGTATCTCATGAGAGGTGGTGAGTTGCAGAAGCTAAGCTGAACTGCACCTGCATTTCAGCGGCCAAAAAGCAAGAAACAGAAAAGGCTTAGCTTTGTCGGTGGCCGCTTTATATTCCTGTGTTGAGAAAGCGAGTAACGAGGGTTACTCTAAGAGTTCAGTTTTCCATACCATCAGGAACAGTTAAGAAGGCTTTTGTGTTCTGGGCTTGCTAATAGACGCTGGACAGTATTCCAATCTGCACAGAAGCGCCACTTGTTCCCTCAAACAAATCTTTCATAAGCTGACACCTTCGTTTGACACACACAAAAACGTGCACTTATCTGTTGATTGGTGCCCTTACCTGTTGAGGTGCATGGATCCACACCTGACTGAAGAATGAAGCATCATGGCTGCTGCCAGGGAGGAAAACAGCAAGGGTCTATTGTGATGTCATCATCCATGTATGCTGATGGGATCCATTGTGACACGCTCAGTGTTTTGTCTATTGAAATTTTTATGGAGGCTGCCATATTTATTTTCTGGAGGAAGCCATTTTGATTTGTAGTTAAACACAGCTGTTATTTCAATGAATAAGAAATGTTGGCAAAGGATTGGATTGCAACCACAGAAGTCAGCAAGGAGAAAACCTAGTTTATGAGCACTTTTCACTATAGCTGCATTAAAATACTGGGTTGGAATCTGCTTTTGGATTTCTGCAGCATGTAGCTCAGTTACAGAGGTGCTAAGTTCATTTAGTGCTAGCACAGAACTTTGATTGGACTGGCATGTGCATTCTCATTGTGCCAACTCCAAAAATGCATAAAAGGTATGGTATCTCATGAGAGGTGGTGAGTTGCAGAAGCTAAGCTGAACTGCACCTGCATTTCAGCGGCCAAAAAGCAAGAAACAGAAAAGGCTTAGCTTTGTCGGTGGCCGCTTTATATTCCTGTGTTGAGAAAGCGGGTAACGAGGGTTAATCTAAGAGTTCAGTTTTACATACCATCAGGAACAGATAAGAAGGCTTTTGTGTTCTGGGCTTGCTAATAGGCGCTGGACAGTATTCCAATCTGCACAGAAGCGCCACTAGTTCCCTCAAACAAATCTTTCATAATCTGACACTTTCGTTTGACGCACACAAAAACGTGCCCTTACATGGTGATTGGTGCCCTTACCTGTTGAGGTGCATGGATCCACACCTGACTGAAGAATGAAGCATCATGGCTGCTGCCAGGAAGAAAAACCGCAAGGGTCTATTGTGATGTCATCATCCATGTATGCTGAAGGGTTCCATTGTGACACGCTCAGTGTTCTGTCTATTGAAATTTTTATGGAGGCTGCCATATTTATTTTCTGGAGGCTGCCATTTTGATTTACCGTTAAAGACAGCTGTCATTTCAATGAATAAGAAATGTTGGCAAGGGATTGGATTGCAACCACAGAAGTCAGCAAGGAGAAAACCTAGTTTATGAGCACTTTTCACTATAGCTGCATTAAAATACTGGGTTGGAATCTGCTTTTGGATTCCTGCAGCATGTAGCTCAGTTACAGAGTTGCTAAGTTAATTTAGTGCTAGCACAGAACTTTGATTGGACAGGCTGGTGCATCCTCATTCTGCCAACTCCAAAAATGCATAAAAGGTATGGTATCTCATGAGAGGTGGTGAGTTGCAGAAGCTAAGTTGAACTGCACCTGCATTTCAGCGGCCAAAAAGCAAGAAACAGAAAAGGCTTAGCTTTGTTGGTGGCCGCTTTATATTCCTGTGTTGAGAAAGCGGGTAACGAGGGTTAATCTAAGAGTTCAGTTTTCCATACCATCAGGAACAGTTAAGAAGGCTTTTGTGTTCTGGGCTTGCTAATAGGCGCTGGACAGTATTCCAATCTGCACAGAAGCGCCACTTGTTCCCTCAAACAAATCTTTCATAAGCTGACACCTTCATTTGACGCACACAAAAATGTGCCCTTACCTGTTGATTGGTGCCCTTACCTGTTGAGGTGCATGGATCCACACCTGACTGAAGAATGAAGCATCATGGCTGCTGCCAGGGAGAAAAACAGCACAGATCTATTGTAATGTCATCATCCATGTATGCTGAAGGGTTCCATTGTGACATGCTCAGTGTTCTGTCTATTGAAATTTTTATGGAGGCTGCCATATTTATTTTCTGGAGGCTGCCATTTTGATTTACAGTTAAACACAGCTGTCATTTCAATGAATAAGAAATGTTGGCAAGGGATTGGATTGCAACCACAGAAGTCAGCAAGGAGAAAACCTAGTTTATGAGCACTTTTCACTATAGCTGCATTAAAATACTGGGTTGGAATCTGCTTTGGATTTCTGCAGCATGTTGCTCAGTTACAGGGGTGCTAAGTTCATTTAGTGGTAGCACCGAACTTTGAATGGAAAGGCTGGTTCATTCTCATTGTGCCAACTCCAAAAATGCATAAAAGGTATGGTATCTCATGAGAGGTGGTGAGTTGAAGAAGCTAAGATGAATTGCACCTGCATTTCAGCGGGCAAAAAGCAAAAAACAGAAAAGGCTTAGCTTTGTCGGTGGCCTCTTTATATTCCTGTGTTGAGAAAGCGAGTAACGAGGGTTACTCTAAGAGTTCATTTTTCCATACCATCAGGAACAGTAAAGAAGGCTTTTGTGTTCTGGGCTTGCTAATAGGCGCTGGACAGTATTCCAATCTGCACAGAAGCGCCACTTGTTCCCTCAAACAAATCTTTCATAAGCTGACACCTTCGTTTGACACACTCAAAAAAGTGCCCTTACCTGTTGATTGGTGCCCTTACCTGTTGAGGTGCATGGATCCACACCTGACTGAAGAATGAAGCATCATGGCTGCTGCCAGGGAGGAAAACAGCAAGGGTCCATTGTGATGTCATCATCTATGTATGCTGAAGGGTTCCATTGTGACACGCTCAGTGTTCTGTCTATTGAAATTTTTATGGAGGCTGCCATATTGATTTTCTGGAGGCAGCCATTTTAATTTGCAGTTAAACACAGTTGTCAATTCAATAAATATGAAATGTCGGTAAGGAATTTTATTTCAACAACAGAAGTCAGCAAGGACAAAGTCTAGTTTATGAGCACTTTTTTTCATCGCTGCAATAAAATACTGGGTTGGAACCTGCTTTTGGATTCCTGGAGCAGGTAGAGCACTATCAGATTTGCAAAGTTTATTCAGTGCTAGCACAGAACTTTGATTGGACAGGCTGGTGCTTCCTCATTCTGCCAACTCCAAAAATGCATAAAAGGTATGGTATCTCATGAGAGGTGGTGAGTTGCAGAAGCTAAGCTGAACTGCACCTGCATTTCAGCCGCCAAAAAGCAAGAAACAGAAAAGGCTTAGCTTTGTCGGTGGCCGCTTTATAGTCCTGTGTTGAGAAAGCGAGTAACGAGGTTTAATCTAAGAGTTCATTTTTCCATACCATCAGGAACAGTTAAGAAGGCTTTTGTGTTCTGGGCTTGCTAATAGACGCTGGACAGTATTCCAATCTGCACAGAAGCGCCACTAGTTCCCTCAAACAAATCTTTCATAATCTGACACCTTCGTTTGACGCACACAAAAACGTGCCCTTACCTGTTGATTGGTGCCCTTACCTGTTGAGGTGCATGGATCCACACCTGACTGAAGAATGAAGCATCATGGCTGCTGCTAGGGAGGAAAACAGCAAGGGTCCATTGTGATGTCATCATCCATGTATGCTGAAGGGTTCCATTGTGACACGCTCAGTGTTCCGTCTATTGAAATTTTTATGGGGGCTGCCATATTGATTTTCTGGAGGCAGCCATTTTGATTTGCATTTAAACACAGTTGTCATTTCAATGAATAAGAAATGTTGGCAAGGGATTGGATTGCAACCACAGAAGTCAGCAAGGAGAAAACCTAGTTTATGAGCACTTTTCACTATACTGTAGCTGCATTAAAATACTGGGTTGGAATCTGCTTTTGGATTCCTGCAGCATGTAGCTCAGTTACAGAGGTGCTAAGTTCATTTAGTGCTAGCACAGAACTTTGATTGGACAGGCTGGTACATTCTCATTGTGCCAATTCCAAAAATGCATAAAAGGTATGGTATCTCATGAGAGTTGGTAAGTTGCAGAAGCTAAGCTGAACTGCACCTGCATTTCAGCCGCCAAAAAGCAAGAAACAGAAAAGGCATAGCTCTTTCGGTGGCCGCTTTCTATTCCTGTGTTGAGAAAGCGGGTAATGAGGGTTACTCTAAGAGTTCTTTTTTCCATACCATCAGGAACAGTTAAGAAGGCTTTTGTGTTCTGGGCTTGCTAATAGACGCTGGACAGTATTCCAATCTGCACAGAAGCGCCACTAGTTCCCTCAAACAAATCTTTCATAAGCTGACACCTTCGTTTGACACACAGAAAAACGTGCCCTTACCTGTTGATTGGTGTCCTTGCCTGTTGAGGTGCATAGATCCACACCTGACTGAAGAATGAAGCATCATGGCTGCTGCCAGGGAGGAAAACAGCAAGGGTCTATTGTGATGTCATCATCCATGTATGCTGAAGGGTTCCATTGTGACACGATCAGTGTTCTGTCTATTGAAATTTTTATGGAGGCTGCCATATTTATTTTGTGGAGGCTGCCATTTTGATTTGCAGTTTAACACAGCTGTCATTTCAATGAATAAGTAATGTTGGCAAGGGATTGGATTGCAACCACAGAAGTCATCAAGTAGAAAACATAGTTTATGAGCACTTATCACTATACTGTAGCTGCATTAAAATACTGGGTTGGAATCTACTTTTGGATTCCTGCAGCATGTAGTTCAGTTACAGAGGTGCTAAGTTCATTTAGTGCTAGCACAGAACTTTGATTGGACAGGCTGGTGCATTCTCATTGTGCCAATTCCAAAAATGCATAAAAGGTATGCTATCTCATGAGAGGTGGTGAGTTGCAGAAGCTAAGCTGAACTGCACCTGCATTTCAGCGGCCAAAACACAAGAAACAGAAAAGGCTTAGGTTTGTCGGTGGCCGCTTTTTATTCCTGTGTTGAGAAAGCGAGTAACGAGGGTTAATCTAAGAGTTCAGTTTTCCATACCATCAGGAACAGTTAAGAAGGCTTTTGTGTTCTGGGCTTGCTAATAGACGCTGGACAGTATTCCAATCTGCACAGAAGCGCCACTTGTTCCCTCAAACAAATCTTTCATAAGCTGACACCTTCGTTTGACACACATAAAAAAGTGCCCTTACCTGTTGATTGGTGCCCTTACCTGTTGAGGTGCATGGATCCACACCTGACTGAAGAATGAAGCATCATGGCTGCTGCCAGGGAGGAATACAGCAATGGTCTATTGTGATGTCATCATCCATGCATGCTGAAGGGTTCCATTGTGACACGCTCAGTGTTCTGTCTATTGAAATTATTATGGAGGCTGCCATATTTATTTTCTGGAGGCTGCCATTTTGATTTGCAGTTAAACACAGCTGTCATTTCAATGAATAAGAAATGTTGGCAAGGGATTGGATTGCAACCACAGAAGTCAGCAAGGAGAAAACCTAGTTTATGAGCACTTTTCACTATAGCTGCATTAAAATACTGGGTTGGAATTTGCTTTTGGATTCCTGCAGCATGTAGCTCAGTTACAGAGGTGCTAAGTTCATTTAGTGCTAGCACAGAACATTTATTGGACAGGCTGGTGCATTCTCCTTGTGCCAACTCCAAAAATGCATAAAAGGTATAGTATCTCATGAGAGGTGGTGAGTTGCAGAAGCTAAGCTGAACTGCACCTGCATTTCAGCGGCCAAAAAGCAAGAAACAGAAAAGGCTTAGCCTTGTCGGTGGCCGCTTTATATTCCTGTGTTGAGAAAGCGAGTAACGAGGGTTGATCTAAGAGTTCAGTTTTCCATACCATCAGGAACAGTTAAGAAAGCTTTTGTGTTCTGGGCTTGCTAATAGACGCTGGACAGTATTCCAATCTGCACAGAAGCGCCACTTGTTCCCTCAATCAAATCTTTCATAAGCTGACACCTTCGTTTGACACACACAAAAACGTGCCCTTACCTGTTGATTGGTGCCCTTACCTGTTGAGGTGCATGGATCCACACCTGACTGAAGAATGAAGCATCATGGCTGCTGCCAGGGAGGAAAACAGCCATGTTCTATTGTGATGTCATCATCCATGTATGCTGAAGGGTTCCATTGTGACACGCTCAGTGTTCTGTCTATTGAAATTTTTATGGAGGTTGCCATATTTATTTTCTGGAGGCTGCCATTTTGATTTGCAGTTAAACACAGCTGTCATTTCAATGAATAAGAAATGTTGGCAAGTAGTGTTGAGCGAACAGTTCGAGCATCGTTCGGGTTCGTTCTGAATTTTGGGGTGTCCGGGACCCAGACCCGAACCCGGACATTTTCAAAAAAGTTCGGGTTCGGGTCCGTAGTTCGGCGATTTCTTCCCGCTTTCTGAAGGGCTGCACAGCAGCCAATCAGCTAGCGTTTTACTTCTTGCCCTAAGAGCCCATCACAGCCATGCCCTACTAATGGCATGGCTGTGATTGGACAAGTGCAGCATGTGACCCAGCCTCTATTTAAGCTGGAGTCAAGTAGCGCCGCACGTCACACTGCTCTGATTAGTGTAGGGAGAGGACGCAGCTTCTGTCAGGGCGAGATTAGGCAGGTTAAAGTCAGCAACAGCACCTAATTGAGTGATCGATCTACAGCTGAGAATCATTGAACTTCTGCTAGTTACTTGCTCGTTGGTTTTTAGGCTGCACAGAGCGTTTTTCTGTCACTTATATTCTGGGTTGATCGGCGGCCATTTTGTGACTTGTGGTGCACCAGAAGAAGCTGCCACCAAGTCCATCAATCCATCAATACTAGTTTCTTTTTTGCTATATTCTACATCAGTGGCTTGGCTGTGCTAATTGTCACCCCTAGAAACTCAGGAGAGCAATTTCTATATTTTATTAAGGGGTTAAATACAATTGCCCAAATACCAATCCCCTAAATCTGGTGTTCCAGCTTTGGTTAGACAAGTATAATACTGTCTGCTGTCTGGCAAAGGATAGATTATTTTCTGGGGTGAAATTCAATTGCCAAAATAGCAATACCATAAATCAGTGGTTTCAGCTGTGGCTGGCAAAATAGAATAGTGTCCGCCAAAACATACATTTTGTTCTGGGGTGAAATTAATCTGGCAAAATAGCAATACCCTGAATCTGGTGTCCCAGCAGTTGCAGGCCAGATTTCATAGTGTCCGCTAAAACATATATTTTGTTCTGGGGTTAAATTAATCTTGCAAAATAGCAATACCCTGAATCTGGTGTCCCAGCAGTTGCAGGCCAGATTTCATAGTGTCCGCTAAAACATATATTTTGTTCTGGGGTGAAATTCAATTCTTAAAATAGCAATACCATAAATCAGTGGTTTCAGCTGTGGCTGGCAAAATAGAATAGTGTCCGCCAAAACATACATTTTGTTCTGGGGTGAAATTAATCTTGCAAAATAGCAATACCCTGAATCTGGTGTCCCAGCAGTAGCAGGCCAGATTTCATAGTGTCCGCTAAAACATATATTTTGTTCTGGGGTGAAATCAATCTTGCAAAATAGCAATACCCTGAATCTGGTGTCCCAGCAGTTGCAGGACAGATTTCATAGTGTCTGCTAAAACATATATTTTGTTCTGGGGTGAAATTCAATTCCTAAAATAGCAATACCATAAATCAGTGGTTTCTGCTGTGGCTGGCAAAATAGAATAGTGTCCGCCAAAACATATATTTTGTTCTGGGGTGAAATTAATCTTGCAAAATAGCAATACCCTGAATCTGGTGTCCCAGCAGTTGCAGGTCAGATTTCATAGTGTCCGATAAAACATATATTTTGTTCTGGGGTGAAATTAATCTGGCAAAATAGCAATACCCTGAATCTGGTGTCCCAGCAGTTGCAGGCCAGATTTCATAGTGTCCACTAAAACATATATTTTGTTCTGGGGTGAAATTAATCTTGCAAAATAGCAATACCCTGAATCTGGTGTCCCAGCAGTTGCAGGACAGATTTCATAGTGTCTGCTAAAACATATATTTTGTTCTGGGGTGAAATTCAATTCCTAAAATAGCAATACCATAAATCAGTGGTTTCAGCTGTGGCTGGCAAAATAGAATAGTGTCCGCCAAAACATATATTTTGTTCTGGGGTGAAATTAATCTTGCAAAATAGCAATATCTTGAATCTGGTGTCCCAGCAGTTGCAGGCCAGATTTCATAGTGTCCGCTAAAACATATATTTTGTTCTGGGGTGAAATTAATCTTGCAAAATAGCAATACCCTGAATCTGGTGTCCCAGCAGTTGCAGGCCAGATTTCATAGTGTCCGCTAAAACATATATTTTGTTCTGGGGTGAAATTAATCTTGCAAAATAGCAATAACCTGAATCTGGTGTCCCAGCAGTTGCAGGCCAGATTTCATAGTGTCCGCTAAAACATATATTTTGTTCTGGTGTGAAATTAATCTTGCAAAATAGCAATAACCTGAATCTGGTGTCCCAGCAGTTGCAGGCCAGATTTCATAGTGTCCGCTAAAACATATATTTTGTTCTGGGGTGAAATTGATCTTGCAAAATAGCAATACCCTGAATCTGGTGTCCTAGCAGTTGCAGGCCAGATTACATAGTGTCTGCTAAAACATATATTTTGTTCTGGGGTGAAATTAATCTGGCAAAATAGCAATACCCTTAATCTGGTGTCCCAGCAGTTGCAGGACAGATTTCATATTGTCTGCTAAAACATATATTTTGTTCTGGGGTGAAATTCAATTCCTAAAATAGCAATACCATAAATCAGTGGTTTCAGCTGTGGCTGGCAAAATAGAATAGTGTCCGCCAAAACATATATTTTGTTCTGGGGTGAAATTAATCTTGCAAAATAGCAATATCCTGAATCTGGTGTCCCAGCAGTTGCAGGCCAGATTTCATAGTGTCCACTAAAACATATATTTTGTTCTGGGGTGAAATTAATCTTGCAAAATAGCAATACCCTGAATCTGGTGTCCCAGCAGTTGCAGGCCAGATTTCATAGTGTCCGCTAAAACATATATTTTGTTCTGGGGTGAAATTAATTTTGCAAAATAGCAATAACCTGAATCTGGTGTCCCAGCAGTTGCAGGCCAGATTTCATAGTGTCCGCTAAAACATATATTTTGTTCTGGGGTGAAATTAATCTTGCAAAATAGCAATACCCTGAATCTGGTGTCCTAGCAGTTGCAGGCCAGATTACTTAATGTCTGCTAAAACATATATTTTGTTCTGGGGTGAAATTAATCTTGTAAAATAGCAATACCCTGAATCTGGTGTCCCAGCAGTTGCAGGACAGATTTCATAGTGTCTGCTAAAACATATATTTTGTTCTGGGGTGAAATTCAATTCCTAAAATAGCAATACCATAAATCAGTGGTTTCAGCTGTGGCTGGCAAAATAGAATAGTGTCCGCCAAAACATATATTTTGTTCTGGGGTGAAATTAATCTGGCAAAATAGCAATACCCTGAATCTGGTGTCCCAGTAGTTGCAGGCCAGATTGCATAGTGTCCGCTAAAACATATATTTTGTTCTGGGGTGAAATTAATCTTGCAAAATAGCAATACCCTGAATCTGGTGTCCCAGCAGTTACAGGCCAGATTTCATAGTGTCCGCTAAAACATATATTTTGTTCTGGGGTGAAATTCAATTCTTAAAATAGCAATACCATAAATCAGTGGTTTCAGCAGTGGCTGGCAAAATAGAATAGTGTCCGCCAAAACATATATTGAAATCAATACATTGGGCCAAATATTTTTTTCCTTATTGTGGTGCTTGGTGAACGGTAACAATGAGGAAAACATCTAGTAAGGGACGCGGACGCGGTCGTGGTGGTGTTAGTGGACCCTCTGGTGCTGGGAGAGGACGTTGCCATTCTGCCACAGCCACACGTCCTAGTGAACCAACTACCTCAAGTTCCAGTACCCGCCAGAATTTACAGCGATATTTGGTGGGGCCCAATGCCGTTCTAAGGATGGTAAGGCCTGAGCAGGTACAGGCGCTAGTCAATTGGGTGGCCGACAGTGGATCCAGCACGTTCACAACATTATCTCCCACCCAGTCTTCTGCAGAAAGCGCACAGGTGGCACCTGAAAACCAAGGCCATCAGTCTGTGACATCACCCCCATGCATATCAGGGAAACTGTCTGAGCCTCAAGTTATGCAGCAGTCTCTTATGCTGTTTGAAGACTCTGCTGGCAGGGCTTCCCAAGGGAATCCACCTAGCCCTTCCCCAGTGGTGGAAGACATAGAATGCACTGATGCACAACCACTGATGTTTCCTGATGATGAGGACATGGGAATACCACCTCATCGGAGTCCGCACGTCTCTGATGATGATGAAACACAGGTGCCAACTGCTGCGTCTTTCTGCAGTGTGCAGACCGAACAGGAGGTCAGGGAGAAAGACTGTGTGGAAGACGATGCAGGGGACGATGAGGTCCTAGACCCCACATGGAATGAAGGTCGTGCCACTGACTTTCATAGTTCAGAGGAAGAGGCAGTGGTGAGACCGAGCCAACAGCGTAGCAAAAGAGGGAGCAGGGGGCAAAAGCAGAACAGCCGCCGCCAAGAGAGTTTGCTACTGGCCACCGCCACCAGGGACCGAGCACCCCAAAGGCAGCTTCAAGGAGTTCCCTGGCATGGCACTTCTTTAAACAATGTGCTGATGACAAGACCCGAGTGGTTTGCACGCTGTGCCATCAGATCCTGAAGCGAGGCATTAACGTTCTGAACCTTAGCACAACCTGCATGACCAGGCATCTACATGCAAAGCATGAACTGCAGTGGAGTAAACACCTTAAAAACAAGGAACTCACTCAGGCTCCCCCTGCTCCCTCTTCTGCTGCTGGCTTGGCCTCTTCCTCCGCTTCGGGAGGAATGTTGGCACCTGCCGCCCACCAAACAGAGGATGTGCCACCGACACCACCACCTGCGTCACCAAGCATCTCCACCATGTCACACGTTCAGCTCTCCATCTCACAAACCTTGGAGAGAAAGCGTAAATTCCCACCTAGCCACCCTCGAGCCCTGGGCCTGAATGCCAGCATTTCTAAACTACTGGCCTTTGAAATGCTGTCATTCAGGCTGGTGGACACAGACAGCTTCAAACAGCTGATGGCCATGGCTTTCCCACAGTATGTTGTTTCCAGCCGCCACTACTTCTCCAAGACAGCCGTGCCTTCCCTGCACAACCAAGTATCGGATAAAATCAAGTGTGCACTGCGCAACGCCATCTGTGGCAAGGTCCACCTAACCACAGATACATGGACTTGTAAGCACGGCCAGGGACGCTATATCTCCCTAACTGCACACTGGGTAAATGTAGTGGCTGCTGGGCCCCAGGCGGAGAGTTCCTTGGCGCACATCCTTCCGCCGCCAAGGATCGCAGGGCATCATTCTTTGCCTCCTGTAGCCTCCTCCTCCTACTCGGCTTCCTCCTCCTCTGCTTGCACCAGCTCATCCAGTCAGCCACACACCTTGACCACCAACTTCAGCACAGCCCGGGGTAAACGTCAGCAGGCCATTCTGAAACTCATATGTTTGGGGGACAGGCCCCACACCGCGCAGGAGTTGTGGCGGGGTATTGAACAACAGACCGACCAGTGGTTGCTGCCGGTGGGCCTCAAGCCCGGCCTGGTGGTGTGCGATAATGGGCGAAATCTCGTCGCAGCTCTGGGACTAGCCGGTTTGACGCACATCCCTTGCCTGGCGCATGTGCTGAATTTGGTGGTGCAGAAGTTGATTCACAACTACCCCAACATGTCAGAGCTGCTGCATAAAGTGAGGGCCGTCTGTGCGCGCTTCCGGCGTTCACATCCTGCCGCTGCTCGCCTGTCTGCGCTACAGCGGAACTTCGGCCTTCCCGCTCACCGCCTCATATGCGACGTGCCCACCAGGTGGAACTCCACCTTGTGCGAGCAGCAGCAGGCCATAGTGGAGTTTCAGCTGCAGCACGCACGCGTCAGTCGCACTGCGGAACAGCACCACTTCACCACCAATGATTGGGCCTCCATGCGAGACCTGTGTGCCCTGTTGCACTGTTTCGAGTACTCCACCAACATGGCCAGTAGCGATGACACTGTTATCGGCGTTACAATACCACTTCTATGTCTCCTTGAGAAAACGCTTAGGGCGATGATGGAAGAGGAGGTGGCCCAGGAGGAGGAGGAGGATGAGGGGTCATTTTTAGCACTTTCAGGCCAGTCTGTTAGAAGTGGCTCAGAGGGAGGTTTTTTGCAACAGCAGAGGGCAGGTACAAATGTGGCCAGCCAGGGCCCACTACTGGAGGACGAGGAGGATGAGGAGGAGGTAGAGGAGGATGAGGATGAAGCAGGTTCACAGCGGGGTGGCACCCGACACAGCTCAGGCCCATGACTGGTGCGTGGCTGGGGGGATACGGAGGACGATGAAGATACGCCTCACACAGAGGACAGCTTGTCCTTACCTCTGGGGAGCCTGGCACACATGAGCGACTACATGCTGCAGTGCCTGCGTAATGACAGCAGAGTTGCCCACATTTTAACGTGTGCGGACTACTGGGTTGCCACCCTGCTGGATCCCCGGTACAAAGACAATGTGCCCGCCTTACTTCCTGCACTGGAGCGTGATATGAAGATGCGTGAGTACAAGCGCACGCTGGTAGAGGCGCTCCTGAGAGCATTCCCAAATGTCACAGGGGAACA
Source organism: Bufotes viridis (assembly GCA_033119425.1). Taxonomy (NCBI): domain Eukaryota; kingdom Metazoa; phylum Chordata; class Amphibia; order Anura; family Bufonidae; genus Bufotes; species Bufotes viridis. Next base: position 182,668,576 of record CM065591.1, read on the forward strand.
GGTAGAAGCCCAAGGCGAAGGCAGAGGAGGAGCAAGAGGTCGCCAATGCAGCAGTGTCACGGCCAGCTATTCTGAGGGCAGGGTTAGCATGGCAGAAATGTGGAAAAGTTTTGTCTCCACGCCACAGCTAACTGCACAACCACCTGATACTGAACCTGTTAGCAGGAGGCAGCATTTCACTAACATGGTTGAACAGTACGTCTGCACACAACTCCACGTACTGACGGATGGTTCGGCACCATTCAACTTCTGGGTTTCCAAATTGTCTACGTGGCCAGAATTAGCATGTTATGCCTTGGAGGTGCTGGCCTGCCCGGCGGCCAGCGTTTTATCTGAACGTGTATTCAGCACGGCAGGGGGCGTCATTACTGACAAACGCAGCCGCCTGTCCGCAGCCAACGTGGACAAGCTGACGTTTATAAAAATGAACCAGGCATGGATCCCACAAGACCTGACCCTCCCTTGTGCAGAGTAGTCCTTAATAACTGCCTTAAACCATGTTGTCTTGTACTCCTGGACACTTCTTCATATAAAAATCAATTTTTGAAATTAAGTAGGATCTTGGTGTGCAACCCAGAGTTGAATGAACCTTCCCTCTGTCTGGGTGCCGGGGCCAAAGTACATGAAAGTGCCCTTCTCCTGTGCTGGGTGATATGAATGTTATACTTGTGCTGTCTGACATGTCTCCTTTGTGTGGGTGCAGGGGGCCAAAGTCAGGACAAGCTGACGTTTATAAAAATGAACCAGGCATGGATCCCACAGGACCTGTCCCTCCCTTGTGCAGAATAGACATTTATAACTGCCTCCCCCTCAACCATGTCTTCTTGTACTCCGGGGCACTTCTTTATTGTTCCTCATTTTTTTAACTTTACCATGATCTTGCGGTGCAACCCAAAGTTGAATGAACCTCTCCTCTGTCTGGGTGGTGGGGCCAAAATAACGGAAAGTGGCCTTCTCCGGTGGTGGTTGATATGACGCATGATTCCTTGCTGTGGGACCTCTCTTCTCTGTCTGGGTGCTGGGCCGAAATAACTGAGAGTGGTCTTCTCCGGTGGTGGTTGATATGACGCATGATTCCATGCTGTGGGACCTCTCTCCTCTGTCTGGGTGCTGGGCCGAAATAACTGAAAGTGGCCTTCTCCGGTGGTGATTGATATGACGCATGATTCCTTGCTGTGGGACCTCTCTCCTCTGTCTGGGTGCTGGTCCGAAATAAATGAGTGGCCTTCTCCGGTGGTGGTTGATATGACGCATGATTCCTTGCTGTGGGACCTCTCTCCTCTGTCTGGGTGCTGGTCCGAAATAAATGAGAGTGGCCTTCTCCGGTGGTGGTTGATATGATGCATGATTCCTTGCTGTGTGACCTGTATCCTCTGTCTGGGTGCTGGGCCGAAAAAAATGAGAGTGGCCTTCTCCGTTGGTGGTTGATATGACGCATGATTCCTTGCTGTGGGACCTGTATCCTCTGTCTGGGTGCTGGTCCGAAATAAATGAGAGTGGCCTTCTCCGGTGGTGGTTGATATGACGCATGATTCCTTGCTGTGTGACCTGTATCCTCTGTCTGGGTGCTGGGCCGAAAAAAATGAGAGTGGCCTTCTCTGTTGGTGGTTGATATGACACATGATTCATTGCTGTGGGACCTGTATCCTCTGTCTGGGTGCTGGTCCCAAATAAATGAGAGTGGCCTTCTCCAGTGGTGGTTGATATGACGCCTTATTCCTTGCTGTGGGACCTCTCTTCTCTGTCTGCGTGCTGGTCCGAAATAAATGAGAGTGGCCTTCTCCGGTGGTGGATGATATGACGTATGATTCCTTGCTGTGGGACCTCTCTCCTCTGTCTGGCTGCTGGTCCGAAATAATTGAGAGTGGCCTTCTCCAGTGGTGGTTGATATGACGCATGATTCCTTGCTGTGTGACCTGTATCCTCTGTCTGGGTGCTGGGCCGAAAAAAATGAGAGTGGTCTTCTCCGTTGGTGGTTGATATGACGCATGATTCCTTGCTGTGGGACCTGTATCCTATGTCTGGGTGCTGGTCCCAAATAAATAGAGTGGCCTTCTCCGGTGGTGGTTGATATGACGCCTTATTCCTTGCTGTGGGACCTCTCTCCTCTGTCTGGGTGCTGGTCCCAAATAAATGAGAGTGGCCTTCTCCGGTGGTGGTTGATATGACGCATGATTCCTTGCTGTGTGACCTGTATCCTCTGTCTGGGTGCTGGGCCGAAAAAAATGAGAGTGGCCTTCTCCGGTGGTGGTTGATATGACGCCTTATTCCTTGCTGTGGGACATCTCTCCTCTGTCTGGGTGCTGGGCCGAAAAAAATGAGAGTGGTCTTCTCCGTTGGTGGTTGATATGACGCATGATTCCTTGCTGTGGGACCTGTATCCTCTGTCTGGGTGCTGGTCCCAAATAAATGAGAGTGGCCTTCTCCAGTGGTGGTTGATATGACGCCTTATTCCTTGCTGTGGGACCTCTCTTCTCTGTCTGCGTGCTGGTCCGAAATAAATGAGAGTGGCCTTCTCCGGTGGTGGATGATATGACGTATGATTCCTTGCTGTGGGACCTCTCTCCTCTGTCTGGCTGCTGGTCCGAAATAATTGAGAGTGGCCTTCTCCAGTGGTGGTTGATATGACGCATGATTCCTTGCTGTGTGACCTGTATCCTCTGTCTGGGTGCTGGGCCGAAAAAAATGAGAGTGGTCTTCTCCGTTGGTGGTTGATATGACGCATGATTCCTTGCTGTGGGACCTGTATCCTATGTCTGGGTGCTGGTCCCAAATAAATGAGAGTGGCCTTCTCCGGTGGTGGTTGATATGACGCCTTATTCCTTGCTGTGGGACCTCTCTCCTCTGTCTGGGTGCTGGTCCCAAATAAATGAGAGTGGCCTTCTCCGGTGGTGGTTGATATGACGCATGATTCCTTGCTGTGTGACCTGTATCCTCTGTCTGGGTGCTGGGCCGAAAAAAATGAGAGTGGCCTTCTCCGGTGGTGGTTGATATGACGCCTTATTCCTTGCTGTGGGACATCTCTCCTCTGTCTGGGTGCTGGGCCGAAAAAAATGAGAGTGGTCTTCTCCGTTGGTGGTTGATATGACGCATGATTCCTTGCTGTGGGACCTGTATCCTCTGTCTGGGTGCTGGTCCCAAATAAATGAGAGTGGCCTTCTCCGGTGGTGGTTGATATGACGCCTTATTCCTTGCTGTGGGACCTCTCTCCTCTGTCTGGGTGCTGGTCCCAAATAAATGAGAGTGGCCTTCTCCGGTGGTGGTTGATATGACGCATGATTCCTTGCTGTGTGACCTGTATCCTCTGTCTGGGTGCTTGGCCGAAAAAAATGAGAGTGGCCTTCTCCGTTGGTGGTTGATATAATGCCTTATTCCTTGCTGTGGGACATCTCTCCTCTGTCTGGGTGCTGGTCCCAAATAAATGAGAGTGGTCTTCTGCGGTGGTGGTTGATATGACGCATGATTCCTTGCTGTGGGACCTCTCTCCTCTGTCTGGGTGCTGGTCCGAAATAAATGATAGTGGCCTTCTCCAGTGGTGGGTGATATGACGCATGATTCCTTGCTGTGGGACCTCTCTCCAATTGATATTGGTTAATTTTTATTTATTTTATTTTATTTTAATTCATTTCCCTATCCACATTTGTTTGCAGGGGATTTACCTACATTTTGCTGCCTTTGGCAGCCCTCTAGCCCTTTCCTGGACTATTTTACAGCCTTTTTAGTGCCTAAAAGTTCGGGTCCCCAGTGACTTCAATGGGGTTCGGGTTCGGGATAAAGTTCGTGTTGAGTTCGAATCCCGAACCCGAACATTTTCGGGAAGTTCGGCCGAACTTCTCGAACCCGAACATCCAGGTGTTCGCTCATTTCTGTTGGCAAGGGATTGGATTGCAACCACAGAAGTCAGCAAGGAGAAAACCTAGTGTAACAACTCGGGGTCATTTAGCTCTTGCAGATCGCCGTCTTAACGCCTTAGACGGTTGGCACACATCAAGAAGCCACTCCACCACTGTAGATTCGGGTGCAAACTGGCCACGACCAGCTTTATTGTCATGACAGCAGTACAACAAAATCATAAAAATAAATCCTCGGCCGTCCGGCCACTGACTAAACAGTCTCTCCCTCTCTATCAGGATCTGGGTCTACCACCCAGCTCCCCAAGACACATCACAAGTGCTTACCCTACACACAAGGTTAGAGGGTCCCGGCTAACACAGGCCTGGACACAGCCTGCTCCTTTCCCAGACTGGGAGCCCTGATTGAGAAGCTCAACCCACATTAATCCAAGCTCCTCAGCTGGCTGATAATTATCCCCATTACCAGCCTGGCTGTTGCAGACAGTGGGAAAAAACTATTTTACCAACCTTTCTTGTTCTCACCCAGCTTTCTCTGGGTAAGATACGCCACTTGAATGGCCTTCCTATGGCCTTCTGGCAGCTCCACTGCCACACTAGTTTATGAGCACTTTTCACTATAGCTGCATTAAAATACTGGGTTGGAATCTGCTTTTGGATTCCTGCAGCATGTAGCTCAGTTACAGATGTGCTAAGTTCATTTAGTGCTGGCACAGAACTTTGATTGGACAGGCTGGTGCATCCTCTTTCTGCCAACTCCAAAAATGCATAAAAGGTATGGTATCTCATGAGAGGTGGTGAGTTGCAGAAGCATAGCTGAACTGCACCTGCATTTCAGCGGCCAAAAAGCAAGAAACAGAAAAGGTTTAGCTTTGTCGATGGCCGCTTTATATTCCTGTGTTGAGAAAGCGAGTAACGAGGGTTAATCTAAGAGTTCAGTTTTCCATACCATCAGGAACAGTTAAGAAGGCTTTTGTGTTCTGGGCTTGCTAATAGACGCTGGACAGTATTCCAATCTGCACAGAAGCACCACTTGTTCCCTCAAACAAATCTTTCATAAGCTGACACCTTCGTTTGACACACACAAAAATGTGCCCCTACCTGTTGATTGGTGCCCTTACCTGTTGAGGTGCATGGATCCACACCTGACTTAAGAATGAAGTCTCATGGCTGCTGCCAGGGAGGAAAACAATAAGGGTCCATTGTGATGTCATCATCCATGTATGCTGAAGGGTTCCATTGTGACACGCTCAGTGTTCTGTCTATTGAAATTTTTATGGAGGCTGCCATATTTATTTTCTGGAGGCAGCCATTTTGATTTGCAGTTAAACACAGCTGTCATTTCAATGAATAAGAAATGTTGGCAAGGGATTGGATTGCAACCACAGAAGTCAGCAAGGAGAAAACCTAGTTTATGAGCACTTTTCACTATAGCTGCACTAAAGTACTGGGTTGGAATCTGCTTTTGGATTTCTGCAGCATGTAGCTCAGTTACAGAGGTGCTAAGTTCATTTAGTGCTAGCACAGAACTTTGATTGGACAGGCTGGTGCATGCTCATTGTGCCAACTCCAAAAATGCATAAAAGGTATGGTATCTCATGAGAGGTGGTGAGTTGCAGAAGCTAAGCTGAACTGCACCTGCATTTCAGCGGCCAAAAAGCAAGAAACATATATTTATTTTCTGGAGGCTGCCATTTTGATTTGCAGTTAAACACAGCTGTCATTTCAATGAATAAGAAATGTTGGCAAGGGATTGGATTGCAACCACAGAAGTCAGCAAGGAGAAAACCTAGTTTATGAGCACTTTTCACTATAGCTGCATTAAAATACTGGGTTGGAATCTGCTTTTGGATTTCTGCAGCATGTAGCTCAGCTACAGAGGTGCTAAGTTCATTTAGTGCTAGCACAGAACTTTGATTGGACAGGCTGGTGCATTCTCATTCTGCCAACTCCAAAAATGCATAAAAGGTATGGTATCTCATGAGAGGTGGTGAGTTGCAGAAGCTAAGCTGAACTGCACCTGCATTTCAGCGGCCAAAAAGCAAGAAACTGAAAAGGCTTAGCTTTGTCGGTGGCCGATTTCTATTCCTGTTTTGAGAAAGCGAGTAACGAGGGTTACTCTAAGAGTTCAGTTTTCCATACCATCAGGAACAGTTAAGAAGGCTTTTGTGTTCTGGGCTTGCTAATCGACGCTGGACAGTTTACCAATCTGCATAGAAGCGCCACTTGTTCCCTCAAACAAATCTTCCATAATCTGACACCTTTGTTTGACACACACAAAAACGTGACCTTACCTGTTGATTGGTGCCCTTACCTGTTGAGGTGCATGGATCCACACCTGACTGAAGAATGAAGCATCATGGATGCTGCCAGGGAGGAAAACAGCAAGGGTCCATTGTGATGTCATCATCCATGTATGCTGAAGGGTTCAATTGTGACACGCTCAGTGTTCCGTCTATTGAAATTTTTATGGAGGCTGCCATATTGATTTTCTGGAGGCAGCCATTTTGATTTGCAGCTAAACACAGTTGTCATTTCAATGAATAAGAAATGTCGGCAAGGAATTTGATTTCAACAACAGAAGTCAGCAAGGACAAAGCCTAGTTTATGAGCACTTTTCATCATCGATGCAATAAAATACTAGATTGGAACCTGCTTTCGGATTCCTGGAGCAGGTAGAGCAGTATCAGAGGTGTTAAGTTCATTCAGTGCTAACACAGAACGTTGATTGGACAGGCATGTGCATTCTCATTCTGCCAACTCCAAAAATGCATAAAAGGTATGGTATCTCAAGAGAGGTGGTGAGTTGCAGAAGCTAAGCTGAACTGCACCTGCTTTTCAGCCGCCAAAAGCAAGAAACAGAAAAGGCTTAGCTTTGTCGATGGCCGATTTCTATTCCTGTGTTGAGAAAGCGAGTAACGAGGGTTACTCTAAGAGATCAGTTTTACATAACATCAGGAACAGTTAAGAAGGCTTTTGTGTTCTGTGCTTGCTAATAGACGCTGGAAAGTATTCCAATCTGCACAGAAGCGCCACTTGTTCCCTCAAACAAATCTTTCATAAGCCGACACCTTCGTTTGACACACACAAAAACGTGCCCTTACCTGTTGATTGGTGCCCTTACCTGTTGAGGAGAATGGATTCACACCTGACTGAAGAATGAAGCATCATGGCTGCTGCCAGGGAGGAAAACAGCAAGGGTCTATTGTGATGTCATCATCCATGTATGCTGAAGGGTTCTATTGTGACACGCTCAGTGCTCTGTCTGTTGAAATTTTATGGAGGCTGCCATATTGATTTTCTGGAGGCAGCCATTTTGATTTGCATTTAAACACAGTTGTCATTTCAATGAATAAGAAATGTTGGCAAGGAATTGGATTGCAACCACAGAAGTCAGCAAGGAGAAAACCTAGTTTATGAGCACTTTTCACTATAGCTGCATTAAAATACTGATTTGGAATCTGCTTTTGGATTCCTGCAGCATGTAGCTCAGTTACAGAGGTGCTAAGTTCATTTAGTGCTAGCACAGAACTTTGATTGGACAGGCTGGTGCATCCTTATTCTGCCAACTCCAAAAATGCATAAAATGTATGGTATCTCATGAGAGGTGGTGAGTTGCAGAAGCTATGCTGAACTGAACCTGCATTTCAGCGGCCAAAAAGCAAGAAACAGAAAAGACTAATCTTTGTCGGTGGCCGCTTTCTATTCCTGTGTTGAGAAAAGGAGAAACGAGGGTTACTCTAAGAGTTCAGTTTTCCATACCATCAGGAACAGTTAAGAAGGCTTTTGTGTTCTGGGCTTGCTAATCGACGCTGGACAGTATTCCAATCTGCACAGAAGCGCCACTTGTTCCCTCAAACAAATCTTCCATAATCTGACACCTTCGTATGACACACACAAAAACGTGCCCTTACCTGTTGATTGGTGCCCTTACCTGTTGAGGTGCATGGATCCACACCTGACTGAAGAATTAATAATCATGGCTGCTGCCAGGGAGAAAAACAGCAAGGGTCCATTGTGATGTCATCATCCATGTATGCTGAAGGGTTCCATTGTGACACGCTCAGTGTTCTGACTATTGAAATTTTTATGGAGGCTGCCATATTGATTTTCTGGAGGCAGCCATTTTGATTTGCATTTAAACACAGTTGTCATTTCAATGAATAAGAAATGTTGGCAAGGAATTGGATTGCAACCACAGAAGTCAGCAAGGAGAAAACCTAGTTTATGAGCACTTTTCACTATAGCTGCATTAAAATACTGATTTGGAATCTGCTTTTGGATTCCTGCAGCATGTAGCTCAGTTACAGAGGTGCTAAGTTCATTTAGTGCTAGCACAGAACTTTGATTGGACAGGCTGGTGCATCCTTATTCTGCCAACTCCAAAAATGCATAAAATGTATGGTATCTCATGAGAGGTGGTGAGTTGCAGAAGCTATGCTGAACTGAACCTGCATTTCAGCGGCCAAAAAGCAAGAAACAGAAAAGACTAATCTTTGTCGGTGGCCGCTTTCTATTCCTGTGTTGAGAAAAGGAGAAACGAGGGTTACTCTAAGAGTTCAGTTTTCCATACCATCAGGAACAGTTAAGAAGGCTTTTGTGTTCTGGGCTTGCTAATCGACGCTGGACAGTATTCCAATCTGCACAGAAGCGCCACTTGTTCCCTCAAACAAATCTTCCATAATCTGACACCTTCGTATGACACACACAAAAACGTGCCCTTACCTGTTGATTGGTGCCCTTACCTGTTGAGGTGCATGGATCCACACCTGACTGAAGAATGAAGCATCATGGCTGCTGCCAGGGAGGAAAACAGCAAGGGTCCATTGTGATGTCATCATCCATGTAAGCTGAAGAGTTCCATTGTGACATGCTCAGTGCTCCGTCTATTGAAATTTTTATGGAGGCTGCCATATTGATTTTCTTGAGGCAGCCATTTTGATTTGCAGTTAAACACAGCTGTCATTTCAATGAATATGAAATGTTGGCATGGGATTGGATTTCAACCACAGAAGTCAGCAAGGAGAAAACCTAGTTTATGAGCATTTTTCACTATAGCTGCATTCAAATTCTGGGTTGGAATCTGCTTTTGGATTCCTGCAGCATGTAGCTCAGTTACAGAGGTGCTAAGTTCACGTAGTGCTAGCACAGAACTTTGATTGGACAGGCTGGTGCATCCTCATTCTGCCAACTCCAAAAATGCATAAAAGGTATGATATCTCATGAGAGGTGGTAGGTTGCAGAAGCTAAGCTGAACTGCACCTGCATTTCAGCGGCAAAAAGCAAGAAACAGAAAAGGCTTAGCTTTGTCGGTGGCCGCTTTATATTTCTGTGTTGAGAAAGCGAGTAACGAGGTTTACTCTAAGAGTTCATTTTTCCATACCATCAGGAACAGTTAAGAAGGCTTTTGTGTTCTGGGCTTGCTAATAGACGCTGGACATTATTCCAAACTGCACAGAAGCGCCACTAGTTCCCTTAAACAAATCTTTCATAATCTGACAACTTCGTTTGACGCACACAAAAACGTGCCCTTACCTGTTGATTGGTGCCCTTACCTGTTGAGGTGCATGGATCCACACCTGACTGAAGAATGAAGCATCATGACTGCTGCCAGGGAGGAGAACAGCAAGGGTCTATTGTGATGTCATCATCCATGTATGGTAAAGGGTTCCATTGTGACACGCTCAGTGTTCTGTCTATTGAAATTTTTATGGAGGCTGCCATATTTATTTTCTGGAGGCTTCCATTTTGATTTGCATTTAATCACAGCTGTCATTTCAATGAATAAGAAATTTTGGCAAGGGATTGGATTGCAACCACAGAAGTCAGCAAGGAGAAAACCTAGTTTATGAGCATTTTTCACTATAGCTGCATTCAAATTCTGGGTTGGAATCTGCTTTTGGATTCCTGCAGCATGTAGCTCAGTTACAGAGGTGCTAAGTTCACGTAGTGCTAGCACAGAACTTAGATTGGACAGGCTGGTGCATCCTCATTCTGCCAACTCCAAAAATGCATAAAAGGTATGATATCTCATGAGAGGTGGTAGGTTGCAGAAGCTAAGCTGAACTGCACCTGCATTTCAGCGGCAAAAAAGCAAGAAACAGAAAAGGCTTAGCTTTGTCGGTGGCCGCTTTATATTTCTGTGTTGAGAAAGCGAGTAACGAGGTTTACTCTAAGAGTTCATTTTTCCATACCATCAGGAACAGTTATGAAGGCTTTTGTGTTCTGGGCTTGCTAATAGACGCTGGACATTATTCCAAACTGCACAGAAGCGCCACTAGTTCCCTTAAACAAATCTTTCATAATCTGACAACTTCGTTTGACGCACACAAAACGTGCCCTTACCTGTTGATTGGTGCCCTTACCTGTTGAGGTGCATGGATCCACACCTGACTGAAGAATGAAGCATCATGACTGCTGCCAGGGAGGAAAACAGCAAGGGTCTATTGTGATGTCATCATCCATGTATGGTAAAGGGTTCCATTGTGACACGCTCAGTGTTCTGTCTATTGAAATTTTTATGGAGGCTGCCATATTTATTTTCTGGAGGCTTCCATTTTGATTTGCATTTAATCACAGCTGTCATTTCAATGAATAAGAAATTTTGGCAAGGGATTGGATTGCAACCACAGAAGTCAGCAAGGAGAAAACCTAGTTTATGATCACTTTTCACTATAGCTGCATTAAAATTCTGGGTTGGA
>CM065591.1:182679627-182697903 GCA_033119425.1 Bufotes viridis
TCTCATGAGGATACCATACCTTTATGCATTTTTGAGTTGGCACAATGAGAATGCACCAGCCTGTCCAATCAAAGTTCTGTGCTAGCACTAAATGAACTTAGCACCTCTGTAACTGAGCTACATGCTGCAGGAATCCAAAAGCAGATTCCAATCCAGTATTTAATGCAGCTATAGTGAAAAGTGCTCATAAACTAGGTTTTTCCTTGCTGACTTCTGTGGTTGCAATCCAATCCCTTGCCAACATTTCATATTCATTGAAATGACAGCTGTGTTTAACTGCAAATCAAAATGGCAGCCTCCAGAAAATAAATATGGCAGCCTCCATAAAAATTTCAATAGACAGAACACTGAGCGTGTCACAATGGAACCCTTCAGCATACATGGATGATGACATCACAATAGACCCTTGCTGTTTTCCTCCTGGCAGCAGCCATGATGATTCATTCTTCAGTCAGGTGTGGATCCATGCACCTCAACAGGTAAGGGCACCAATCAACAGGTAAGGGCACGTTTTTGTGTGCGTCAAACGAAGGTGTCAGATTATGAAAGATTTGTTTGAGGGAACTAGTGGCGCTTCTGTGCAGATTGGAATACTGTCCAGCGTCTATTAGCAAGCCCAGAACACAAAAGCCTTCTTAACTGTTCCTGATGGTATGGAAAAAGAACTCTTAGAGTAACCTCGATACCCGCTCTCAACACAGGAATATAAAGCTACCATCGACAAAGCTAAGCCTTTCTGTTTCTTGCTTTTTGGCCGCTGGACATGCCGGTGCAGTTCAGCTTAGCTTCTGCAACTCACCACCTCTCATGAGATACCATACCTTTTATGCATTTTTGGAGTTGGCACAATGAGAATGCACCAGCCTGTCCAATCAAAGTTCTGTGCTAGCACTAAATGAACTTAGCACCTCTGTAACTGAGCTACATGCTGCAGGAATCCAAAAGCAGATTCCAAATCAGTATTTTAATGCAGCTATAGTGAAAAGTGCTCATAAACTAGGTTTTCTCCTTGCTGACTTCTGTGGTTGCAATCCAATCCCTTGCCAACATTTCTTATTCATTGAAATGACAGCTGTGTTTAACTGCAAATCAAAATGGCAGCCTCCAGAAAATAAATATGGCAGCCTCCATAAAAATTTCAATAGACAGAACACTGAGCGTGTCACAATGAAACCCTTCAGCATACATGGATGATGACATCACAATAGACCCTTGCTGTTTTCCTCCCTGGCAGCAGCCATGATGATTCATTCTTCAGTCAGGTGTGGATCCATGCACCTCAACAGGTAAGGGCACCAATCAACAGGTAAGGGCACGTTTTGTGTGTGTCAAACGAAGGTGTCAGATTATGAAAGATTTGTTTGAGGGAACTAGTGGCGCTTCTGTGCAGATTGGAATACTGTCCAGCGTCTATTAGCAAGCCCAGAACACAAAAGCCTTCTTAACTGTTCCTGATGGTATGGAAAAATGAACTCTTAGAGTAACCCTCGATACCCGCTTTCTCAACACAGGAATTTAAAGCGACCATCAACAAAGCTAAGCCTTTTCTGTTTCTTGCTTTTTGGCCGTTGGCATGCCGGTGCATTTCAGCTTGGCTTCTGCAACTCACCACCTCTCATGAGATACCATACATTTTATGCATTTTTGGAGTTGGCAAAATGAGAATGCACCAGCCTGTCCAATCAAAGTTCTGTGCTAGCACTAAATGAACTTAGCACCTCTGTAACTGAGCTACATGCTGCAGGAATCCAAAAGCAGATTCCAAATCAGTATTTTAATGCAGCTATAGTGAAAAGTGCTCATAAACTAGGTTTTCTCCCTTGCTAACTTCTGTGGTTGCAATCCAATCCCTTGCCAACATTTCTTATTCATTGAAATGACAGCTGTGTTTAACTGCAAATCAAAATGGCAGCCTCCAGAAAATAAATATGGCAGCCTCCATAAAAATTTCAACAGACAGAACACTGAGCGTGTCACCAATGGAACCCTTCAGCATACATGGATGATGACATCACAATAGACCCTTGCTGTTTTCTCCTCCCTGGCAGCAGCCATGATGATTCATTCTTCAGTCAGGTGTGGATCCATGCACCTCAACAGGTAAGGGCACCAATCAACAGGTAAGGGCACGTTTTTTGTGTGTGTCATACGAAGAGTGTCAGCTTATGAAAGATTTGTTTGAGGGAACAAGTGGCGCTTCTGTGCAGATTGGAATACTGTCCAGCGTCTATTAGCAAGGCCAGAACACAAAAGCCTTCTTAAATGTTCCTGATGTTATGAAAAAAAGAACTCTTAGAGTAACCCTCGATACCCGCTTTCTCAACACAGGAATATAAGCGGCTACCGACAAAGCTAAGCCTTTTCTGTTTCTTGCCTTTTGGCCGCTGAAATGCAGGTGCCGTTCAGCTTAGCTTCTGCAACTCACCACCTCTCATGAGATACCATACCTTTTATGCATTTTTGGAGTTGGCACAATGAGGATGCACCAGCCTGTCCAATCAAAGTTCTGTGCTAGCACTAAATGAACTTAGCACCTCTGTAACTGAGCTACATGCTGCAGGAATCCAAAAGCAGGTTCCAACCCAGTATTTTAATGCAGCTATAGTGAAAAGTGCTCATAAACTAGGTTTTCTCCTTGCTGCCTTCTGTGGTTGCAATCCAATTCCTTGCCAACAAGTCTTATTCATTGAAATGACAGCTGTGTTTAACTGCAAATCAAAATGGCTGCCTCCAGAAAATCAATATGACAGCCTCCATAAAAATTTCAATAGACGGAACAATGAGCGTGTCACAATGGAACCCTTCAGCATACATGGATGATGACATCACAATGGACCCTTGCTGTTTTCCTCCCTGGCAGCAGCCATGATGCTTCATTCTTCAGTCAGGTGTGGATCCATGCACCTCAACAGGTAAGGGCACCAATCAACAGGTAAGGGATCGTTTTTGTGTGCGTCAAACGAAGGTGTCAGATTATGAAAGATTTGTTTGAGGGAACTAGTGGCGCTTCTGTGCAGATTGGAATACTGTCCAGCGTCTATTAGCAAGCCCAGAACACAAAAGCCTTCTTAACTGTTCCTGATGGTATGGAAAAAGAGCTCTTAGAGTATCCTCGATACCAGCTTTCTCAACACAGGAATATAAAGCTACCATCGACAAAGCTAAGCCTTTTCTGTTTCTTGCTTTTTGGCCTTTGGCATGCCGGTGCAGTTCAGCTTAGCTTCTGCAACTCACAACCTCTCATGAGATACAATACCTTTTATGCATTTCTGGAGTTGGCACAATGAGAATGCACCAGCCTGTCCAATCAAAGTTCTGTGCTAGCACTAAATGAACTTAGCACCTCTGTAACTGAGCTACATGCTGCAGGAATCCAAAAGCAGATTCCAAATCAGTATTTTAATGCAGCTATAGTGAAAAGTGCTCATAAACTAGGTTATCTCCTTGCTGACTTCTGTGGTTGCAATCCAATCCCTTGCCAACATTTCATATTCATTGAAATGACAGCTGTGTTTAACTGCAAATCAAAATGGCAGCCTCCAGAAAATAAATATGGCAGCCTCCATAAAAATTTCAATAGACAGAACACTGAGCGTGTCACAATGGAACCCTTCAGCATACATGGATGATGACATCACAATAGACCCTTGCTGTTTTCCTCCCTGGCAGCAGCCATGATGATTCATTCTTCAGTCAGGTGTGGATCCATGCACCTCAACAGGTAAGGGCACCAATCAACAGGTAAGGGCACGTTTTTGTGATGCGTCAAACGAAGGTGTCAGATTATGAAAGATTTGTTTGAGGGAACTAGTGGCGCTTCTGTGCAGATTGGAATACTGTCCAGCGTCTATTAGCAAGCCCAGAACACAAAAGCCTTCTTAACTGTTCCTGATGGTATGGAAAAAGAACTCTTAGAGTAACCCTCGATACCCGCTTTCTCAACACAGGAATTTAAAGCGACCATCAACAAAGCTAAGCCTTTTCTGTTTCTTGCTTTTTGGCCGTTGGCATGCCGGTGCATTTCAGCTTGGCTTCTGCAACTCACCACCTCTCATGAGATACCATACATTTTATGCATTTTTGGAGTTGGCAAAATGAGAATGCACCAGCCTGTCCAATCAAAGTTCTGTGCTAGCACTAAATGAACTTAGCACCTCTGTAACTGAGCTACATGCTGCAGGAATCCAAAAGCAGATTCCAAATCAGTATTTTAATGCAGCTATAGTGAAAAGTGCTCATAAACTAGGTTTTCTCCTTGCTAACTTCTGTGGTTGCAATCCAATCCCTTGCCAACATTTCTTATTCATTGAAATGACAGCTGTGTTTAACTGCAAATCAAAATGGCAGCCTCCAGAAAATAAATATGGCAGCCTCCATAAAAATTTCAATAGACAGAACACTGAGCGTGTCACAATGGAACCCTTCAGCATACATGGATGATGACATCACAATAGACCCTTGCTGTTTTCCTCCCTGGCAGCAGCCATGATGATTCATTCTTCAGTCAGGTGTGGATCCATGCACCTCAACAGGTAAGGGCACCAATCAACAGGTAAGGGCACGTTTTTGTGTGTGTCATACGAAGGTGTCAGCTTATGAAAGATTTGTTTGAGGGAACAAGTGGCGCTTCTGTGCAGATTGGAATACTGTCCAGCGTCTATTAGCAAGCCCAGAACACAAAAGCCTTCTTAACTGTTCCTGATGGTATGGAAAAAAGAACTCTTAGAGTAACCCTCGATACCCGCTTTCTCAACACAGGAATATAAGCGGCTACCGACAAAGCTAAGCCTTTTCTGTTTCTTGCCTTTTGGCCGCTGAAATGCAGGTGCAGTTCAGCTTAGCTTCTGCAACTCACCACCTCTCATGAGATACCATACCTTTTATGCATTTTTGGAGTTGGCACAATGAGGATGCACCAGCCTGTCCAATCAAAGTTCTGTGCTAGCACTAAATGAACTTAGCACCTCTGTAACTGAGCTACATGCTGCAGGAATCCAAAAGCAGGTTCCAACCCAGTATTTTAATGCAGCTATAGTGAAAAGTGCTCATAATCTAGGTTTTCTCCTTGCTGCCTTCTGTGGTTGCAATCCAATCCCTTGCCAACAAGTCTTATTCATTGAAATGACAGCTGTGTTTAACTGCAAATCAAAATGGCTGCCTCCAGAAAATCAATATGACAGCCTCCATAAAAATTTCAATAGACGGAACAATGAGCGTGTCACAATGGAACCCTTCAGCATACATGGATGATGACATCACAATGGACCCTTGCTGTTTTCCTCCCTGGCAGCAGCCATGATGCTTCATTCTTCAGTCAGGTGTGGATCCATGCACCTCAACAGGTAAGGGCACCAATCAACAGGTAAGGGATCGTTTTTGTGTGCGTCAAACGAAGGTGTCAGATTATGAAAGATTTGTTTCAGGGAACTAGTGGCGCTTCTGTGCAGATTGGAATACTGTCCAGCGTCTATTAGCAAGCCCAGAACACAAAAGCCTTCTTAACTGTTCCTGATGGTATGGAAAAAAGAGCTCTTAGAGTATCCCTCGATACCAGCTTTCTCAACACAGGAATATAACGCGACCATCGACAAAGCTAAGCCTTTTCTGTTTCTTGCTTTTGGCCTTTGGCATGCCGTGCAGTTCAGCTTAGCTTCTGCAACTCACAACCTCTCATGAGATACCATACCTTTTATGCATTTTTGGAGTTGGCACAATGAGAATGCACCAGCCTGTCCAATCAAAGTTCTGTGCTAGCACTAAATGAACTTAGCACCTCTGTAACTGAGCTACATGCTGCAGGAATGCAAAAGCAGATTCCAAATCAGTATTTTAATGCAGCTATAGTGAAAAGTGCTCATAAACTAGGTTTTCTCCTTGCTGACTTCTGTGGTTGCAATCCAATCCCTTGCCAACATTTCTTATTCATTGAAATGACAGCTGTGTTTAACTGCAAATCAAAATGGCAGCCTCCAGAAAATAAATATGGCAGCCTCCATAAAAATTTCAATAGACAGAACACTGAGCGTGTCACAATGGAACCCTTCAGCATACATGGATGATGACATCACAATAGACCCTTGCTGTTTTCCTCCCTGGCAGCAGCCATGATGATTCATTCTTCAGTCAGTTGTGGATCCATGCACCTCAACAGGTAAGGGCACCAATCAACAGGTAAGGGCACGTTTTTGTGTGTGTCATACGAAGGTGTCAGCTTATGAAAGATTTGTTTGAGGGAACAAGTGGCGCTTCTGTGCAGATTGGAATACTGTCCAGCGTCTATTAGCAAGCCCAGAACACAAAAGCCTTCTTAACTGTTCCTGATGGTATGGAAAAAAGATCTCTTAGAGTATCCCTCGATACCAGCTTTCTCAACACAGGAATATAAAGCGACCATCGACAAAGCTAAGCCTTTTCTGTTTCTTGCTTTTTGGCCTTTGGCATGCCGGTGCAGTTCAGCTTAGCTTCTGCAACTCACAACCTCTCATGAGATACAATACCTTTTATGCATTTCTGGAGTTGGCACAATGAGAATGCACCAGCCTGTCCAATCAAAGTTCTGTGCTAGCACTAAATGAACTTAGCACCTCTGTAACTGAGCTACATGCTGCAGGAATCCAAAAGCAGATTCCAAATCAGTATTTTAATGCAGCTATAGTGAAAAGTGCTCATAAACTAGGTTATCTCCTTGCTGACTTCTGTGGTTGCAATCCAATCCCTTGCCAACATTTCATATTCATTGAAATGACAGCTGTGTTTAACTGCAAATCAAAATGGCAGCCTCCAGAAAATAAATATGGCAGCCTCCATAAAAATTTCAATAGACAGAACACTGAGCGTGTCACAATGGAACCCTTCAGCATACATGGATGATGACATCACAATAGACCCTTGCTGTTTTCCTCCCTGGCAGCAGCCATGATGATTCATTCTTCAGTCAGGTGTGGATCCATGCACCTCAACAGGTAAGGGCACCAATCAACAGGTAAGGGCACGTTTTGTGTGCGCCAAACGAAGGTGTCAGATTATGAAAGATTTGTTTGAGGGAACTAGTGGCGCTTCTGTGCAGATTGGAATACTGTCCAGCGTCTATTAGCAAGCCCAGAACACAAAAGCCTTCTTAACTGTTCCTGATGGTATGGAAAAAGAACTCTTAGAGTAACCCTCGATACCCGCTTTCTCAACACAGGAATTTAAAGCGACCATCAACAAAGCTAAGCCTTTTCTGTTTCTTGCTTTTTGGCCGTTGGCATGCCGGTGCATTTCAGCTTGGCTTCTGCAACTCACCACCTCTCATGAGATACCATACATTTTATGCATTTTTGGAGTTGGCAAAATGAGAATGCACCAGCCTGTCCAATCAAAGTTCTGTGCTAGCACTAAATGAACTTAGCACCTCTGTAACTGAGCTACATGCTGCAGGAATCCAAAAGCAGATTCCAAATCAGTATTTTAATGCAGCTATAGTGAAAAGTGCTCATAAACTAGGTTTTCTCCTTGCTAACTTCTGTGGTTGCAATCCAATCCCTTGCCAACATTTCTTATTCATTGAAATGACAGCTGTGTTTAACTGCAAATCAAAATGGCAGCCTCCAGAAAATAAATATGGCAGCCTCCATAAAAATTTCAATAGACAGAACACTGAGCGTGTCACAATGGAACCCTTCAGCATACATGGATGATGACATCACAATAGACCCTTGCTGTTTTCCTCCCTGGCAGCAGCCATGATGATTCATTCTTCAGTCAGGTGTGGATCCATGCACCTCAACAGGTAAGGGCACCAATCAACAGGTAAGGGCACGTTTTTGTGTGTGTCATACGAAGGTGTCAGCTTATGAAAGATTTGTTTGAGGGAACAAGTGGCGCTTCTGTGCAGATTGGAATACTGTCCAGCGTCTATTAGCAAGCCCAGAACACAAAAGCCTTCTTAACTGTTCCTGATGGTATGGAAAAAGAACTCTTAGAGTAACCCTCGATACCCGCTTTCTCAACACAGGAATATAAGCGGCTACCGACAAAGCTAAGCCTTTTCTGTTTCTTGCCTTTTGGCCGCTGAAATGCAGGTGCAGTTCAGCTTAGCTTCTGCAACTCACCACCTCTCATGAGATACCATACCTTTTATGCATTTTTGGAGTTGGCACAATGAGGATGCACCAGCCTGTCCAATCAAAGTTCTGTGCTAGCACTAAATGAACTTAGCACCTCTGTAACTGAGCTACATGCTGCAGGAATCCAAAAGCAGGTTCCAACCCAGTATTTTAATGCAGCTATAGTGAAAAGTGCTCATAAACTAGGTTTTCTCCTTGCTGCCTTCTGTGGTTGCAATCCAATCCCTTGCCAACAAGTCTTATTCATTGAAATGACAGCTGTGTTTAACTGCAAATCAAAATGGCTGCCTCCAGAAAATCAATATGACAGCCTCCATAAAAATTTCAATAGACGGAACAATGAGCGTGTCACAATGGAACCCTTCAGCATACATGGATGATGACATCACAATGGACCCTTGCTGTTTTCCTCCCTGGCAGCAGCCATGATGCTTCATTCTTCAGTCAGGTGTGGATCCATGCACCTCAACAGGTAAGGGCACCAATCAACAGGTAAGGGATCGTTTTTGTGTGCGTCAAACGAAGGTGTCAGATTATGAAAGATTTGTTTCAGGGAACTAGTGGCGCTTCTGTGCAGATTGGAATACTGTCCAGCGTCTATGTAGCAAGCCCAGAACACAAAAGCCTTCTTAACTGTTCCTGATGGTATGGAAAAAAGAGCTCTTAGAGTATCCCTCGATACCAGCTTTCTCAACACAGGAATATAACGCGACCAACGACAAAGCTAAGCCTTTTCTGTTTCTTGCTTTTTGGCCTTTGGCATGCCGTTGCAGTTCAGCTTAGCTTCTGCAACTCACAACCTCTCATGAGATACCATACCTTTTATGCATTTTTGGAGTTGGCACAATGAGAATGCACCAGCCTGTCCAATCAAAGTTCTGTGCTAGCACTAAATGAACTTAGCACCTCTGTAACTGAGCTACATGCTGCAGGAATGCAAAAGCAGATTCCAAATCAGTATTTTAATGCAGCTATAGTGAAAAGTGCTCATAAACTAGGTTTTCTCCTTGCTGACTTCTGTGGTTGCAATCCAATCCCTTGCCAACATTTCTTATTCATTGAAATGACAGCTGTGTTTAACTGCAAATCAAAATGGCAGCCTCCAGAAAATAAATATGGCAGCCTCCATAAAAATTTCAATAGACAGAACACTGAGCGTGTCACAATGGAACCCTTCAGCATACATGGATGATGACATCACAATAGACCCTTGCTGTTTTCCTCCCTGGCAGCAGCCATGATGATTCATTCTTCAGTCAGTTGTGGATCCATGCACCTCAACAGGTAAGGGCACCAATCAACAGGTAAGGGCACGTTTTTGTGTGTGTCATACGAAGGTGTCAGCTTATGAAAGATTTGTTTGAGGGAACAAGTGGCGCTTCTGTGCAGATTGGAATACTGTCCAGCGTCTATTAGCAAGCCCAGAACACAAAAGCCTTCTTAACTGTTCCTGATGGTATGGAAAAAAGAACTCTTAGAGTAACCCTCGATACCCGCTTTCTCAACACAGGAATATAAGCGGCTACCGACAAAGCTAAGCCTTTTCTGTTTCTTGCCTTTTGGCCGCTGAAATGCAGGTGCCGTTCAGCTTAGCTTCTGCAACTCACAACCTCTCATGAGATACCATACCTTTTATGCATTTTTGGAGTTGGCACAATGAGAATGCACCAGCCTGTCCAATCAAAGTTCTGTGCTAGCACTAAATGAACTTAGCACCTCTGTAACTGAGCTACATGCTGCAGGAATGCAAAAGCAGATTCCAAATCAGTATTTTAATGCAGCTATAGTGAAAAGTGCTCATAAACTAGGTTTTCTCCTTGCTGACTTCTGTGGTTGCAATCCAATCCCTTGCCAACATTTCTTATTCATTGAAATGACAGCTGTGTTTAACTGCAAATCAAAATGGCAGCCTCCAGAAAATAAATATGGCAGCCTCCATAAAAATTTCAATAGACAGAACACTAAGCGTGTCACAATGGAACCCTTCAGCATACATGGATGATGACATCACAATAGACCCTTGCTGTTTTCCTCCCTGGCAGCAGCCATGATGATTCATTATTCAGTCAGGTGTGGATCCTTGCACCTCAACAGGTAAGGGCACCAATCAACAGGTAAGGGCACGTTTTTGTGTGCGTCAAACGAAGGTGTCAGATTATGAAAGATTTGTTTGAGGGAACTAGTGGCGCTTCTGTGCAGATTGGAATACTGTCCAGCGTCTATTAGCAAGCCCAGAACACAAAAGCCTTCTTAACTGTTCCTGATGGTATGGAAAAAAGAACTCTTAGAGTAACCCTCGATACCCGCTTTCTCAACACAGGAATTTAAAGCGACCATCAACAAAGCTAAGCCTTTTCTGTTTCTTGCTTTTTGGCCGTTGGCATGCCGGTGCATTTCAGCTTAGCTTCTGCAACTCACCACCTCTCATGAGATACCATACATTTTATGCATTTTTGGAGTTGGCAAAATGAGAATGCACCAGCCTGTCCAAACAAAGTTCTGTGCTAGCACTAAATGAACTTGGCACCTCTGTAACTGAGCTACATGCTGCAGGAATCCAAAAGCAGATTCCAAATCAGTATTTTAATGCAGCTATAGTGAAAAGTGCTCATAAACTAGGTTTTCTCCTTGCTGACTTCTGTGGTTGCAATTCAATCCCTTGCCAACATTTCTTATTCATTGAAATGACAGCTGTGTTTAACTGCAAATCAAAATGGCAGCCTCCAGAAAAAAATTTTGGCAGCCTCCATAAAAATTTCAATAGACAGAACACTGAGCGTGTCACAATGGAACCCTTCAGCATACATGGATGATGACATCACAATAGACCCTTGCTGTTTTCCTTCCTGGCAGCAGCCATGATGATTCATTCTTCAGTCAGGTGTGGATCCATGCACCTCAACAGGTAAGGGCACCAATCAACAGGTAAGGGCACGTTTTTGTGTGTGTCATACGAAGGTGTCAGCTTATGAAAGATTTGTTTGAGGGAACAAGTGGCGCTTCTGTGCAGATTGGAATACTGTCCAGCGTCTATTAGCAAGCCCAGAACACAAAAGCCTTCTTAACTGTTCCTGATGGTATGGAAAAAGAACTCTTAGAGTAACCCTCGATACCCGCTTTCTCAACACAGGAATATAAGCGGCTACCGACAAAGCTAAGCCTTTTCTGTTTCTTGCTTTTTGGCCGCTGAAATGCAGGTGCCGTTCAGCTTAGCTTCTGCAACTCACCACCTCTCATGAGATACCATACCTTTTATGCATTTTTGGAGTTGGCACAATGAGGATGCACCAGCCTGTCCAATCAAAGTTCTGTGCTAGCACTAAATGAACTTAGCACCTCTGTAACTGAGCTACATGCTGCAGGAATCCAAAAGCAGATTCCAAATCAGTATTTTAATGCAGCTATAGTGAAAAGTGCTCATGAACTAGGTTTTCTCCTTGCTGACTTCTGTGGTTGCAATCCAATCCCTTGCCAACATTTCTTATTCATTGAAATTACAGCTGTGTTTAACTGCAAATCAAAATGGCAGCCTCCAGAAAATAAATATGGCAGCCTCCATAAAAATTTCAATAGACAGAACACTGAGCGTGTCACAATGGAACCCTTCAGCATACATGGATGATGACATCACAATAGACCCTTGCTGTTTTCCTCCCTGGCAGCAGCCATGATGATTCATTCTTCAGTCAGGTGTGGATCCATGCACCTCAACAGGTAAGGGCACCAATCAACAGGTAAGGGCACGTTTTTGTGTGTGTCATACGAAGGTGTCAGCCTATGAAAGATTTGTTTGAGGGAACAAGTGGCGCTTCTGTGCAGATTGGAATACTGTCCAGCATCTATTAGCAAGGCCAGAACACAAAAGCCTTCTTAACTGTTCCTGATGTTATGAAAAAAATAACTCTTAGAGTAACCCTCGATACCCGCTTTCTCAACACAGGAATATAAAGCGGCTACCGACAAAGCTAAGACTTTTCTGTTTCTTGCCTTTTGGCCGCTGAAATGCAGGTGCAGTTCAGCTTAGCTTCTGCAACTCACCACCTCTCATGAGATACCATACCTTTTATGCATTTTTGGAGTTGGCACAATGAGGATGCACCAGCCTGTCCAATCAAAGTTCTGTGCTAGCACTAAATGAACTTAGCACCTCTGTAACTGAGCTATATTCTGCAGGAATCCAAAAGCAGATTCCAACCCAGTATTTTAATGCAGCTATAGTGAAAAGTGCTCATAAACTGGGTTTTCTCCTTGCTGCCTTCTGTGGTTGCAATCCAATCCCTTGCCAACAAGTCTTATTCATTGAAATGACAGCTGTGTTTAACTGCAAATCAAAATGGCTGCCTCCAGAAAATCAATATGACAGCCTCCATAAAAATTTCAATAGACGGAACAATGAGCGTGTCACAATGGAACCCTTCAGCATACATGGATGATGACATCACAATGGACCCTTGCTGTTTTCCTCCCTGGCAGCAGCCATGATGCTTCATTCTTCAGTCAGGTGTGGATCCATGCACCTCAACAGGTAAGGGCACCAATCAACAGGTAAGGGATCGTTTTTGTGTGCGCCAAACGAAGGTGTCAGATTATGAAAGATTTGTTTGAGGGAACTAGTGGCGCTTCTGTGCAGATTGGAATACTGTCCAGCGTCTATTAGCAAGCGCAGAACACAAAAGCCTTCTTAACTGTTCCTGATGGTATGGAAAGAAGAGCTCTTAGAGTAACCCTCGATACCAGCTTTCTCAACACAGGAATATAAAGCGACCATCGACAAAGCTAAGCCTTTTCTGTTTCTTGCTTTTTGGCCGTTGGCATGCCCGTGCAGTTCAGCTTAGCTTCTGCAACTCACAACCTCTCATGAGATACCATACCTTTTATGCATGTTTGGAGTTGGCACAATGAGAATGCACCAGCCTGTCCAATCAAAGTTCTGTGCTAGCACTAAATGAACTTAGCACCTCTGTAACTGAGCTACATGCTGCAGGAATCCAAAAGCAGATTCCAAATCAGTATTTTAATGCAGCTATAGTGAAAAGTGCTCATAAACTAGGTTTTCTCCTTGCTGACTTCTGTGGTTGCAATCCAATCCCTTGCCAACATTTCTTATTCATTGAAATGACAGCTGTGTTTAACTGCAAATCAAAATGGCAGCCTCCAGAAAATAAATATGGCAGCCTCCATAAAAATTTCAATAGACAGAACACTGAGCGTGTCACAATGGAACCCTTCAGCATACATGGATGATGACATCACAATAGACCCTTGCTGTTTTCCTCCCTGGCAGCAGCCATGATGATTCATTCTTCAGTCAGGTGTGGATCCATGCACCTCAACAGGTAAGGGCACCAATCAACAGGTAAGGGATCGTTTTGTGTGCGTCAAACGAAGGTGTCAGATTATGAAAGATTTGTTTGAGGGAACTAGTGGCGCTTCTGTGCAGATTGGAATACTGTCCAGCGTCTATTAGCAAGCCCAGAACACAAAAGCCTTCTTAACTGTTCCTGATGGTATGGAAAAAGAACTCTTAGAGTAACCCTCGATACCCGCTTTCTCAACACAGGAATTTAAAGCGACCATCGACAAAGCTAAGCCTTTTCTGTTTCTTGCTTTTGGCCGTTGGCATGCCGGTGCATTTCAGCTTAGCTTCTGCAACTCACCACCTCTCATGAGATACCATACCTTTTATGCATTTTTGGAGTTGGCACAATGAGAATGCACCAGCCTGTCCAATCAAAGTTCTGTGCTAGCACTAAATGAACTTAGCACCTCTGTAACTGAGCTACATGCTGCAGGAATCCAAAAGCAGATTCCAAATCAGTATTTTAATGCAGCTATAGTGAAAAGTGCTCATGAACTAGGTTTTCTCCTTGCTGACTTCTGTGGTTGCAATCCAATCCCTTGCCAACATTTCTTATTCATTGAAATTACAGCTGTGTTTAACTGCAAATCAAAATGGCAGCCTCCAGAAAATAAATATGGCAGCCTCCATAAAAATTTCAATAGACAGAACACTGAGCGTGTCACAATGGAACCCTTCAGCATACATGGATGATGACATCACAATAGACCCTTGCTGTTTTCCTCCCTGGCAGCAGCCATGATGATTCATTCTTCAGTCAGGTGTGGATCCATGCACCTCAACAGGTAAGGGCACCAATCAACAGGTAAGGGCACGTTTTTGTGTGTGTCATACGAAGGTGTCAGCTTATGAAAGATTTGTTTGAGGGAACAAGTGGCGCTTCTGTGCAGATTGGAATACTGTCCAGCATCTATTAGCAAGGCCAGAACACAAAAGCCTTCTTAACTGTTCCTGATGTTATGAAAAAATAACTCTTAGAGTAACCCTCGATACCCGCTTTCTCAACACAGGAATATAAAGCGGCCACCGACAAAGCTAAGACTTTTCTGTTTCTTGCCTTTTGGCCGCTGAAATGCAGGTGCAGTTCAGCTTAGCTTCTGCAACTCACCACCTCTCATGAGATACCATACCTTTTATGCATTTTTGGAGTTGGCACAATGAGGATGCACCAGCCTGTCCAATCAAAGTTCTGTGCTAGCACTAAATGAACTTAGCACCTCTGTAACTGAGCTATATGCTGCAGGAATCCAAAGCAGATTCCAACCCAGTATTTTAATGCAGCTATAGTGAAAAGTGCTCATAAACTGGGTTTTCTCCTTGCTGCCTTCTGTGGTTGCAATCCAATCCCTTGCCAACAAGTCTTATTCATTGAAATGACAGCTGTGTTTAACTGCAAATCAAAATGGCTGCCTCCAGAAAATCAATATGACAGCCTCCATAAAAATTTCAATAGACGGAACAATGAGCGTGTCACAATGGAACCCTTCAGCATACATGGATGATGACATCACAATGGACCCTTGCTGTTTTCCTCCCTGGCAGCAGCCATGATGCTTCATTCTTCAGTCAGGTGTGGATCCATGCACCTCAACAGGTAAGGGCACCAATCAACAGGTAAGGGATCGTTTTTGTGTGCGCCAAACGAAGGTGTCAGATTATGAAAGATTTGTTTGAGGGAACTAGTGGCGCTTCTGTGCAGATTGGAATACTGTCCAGCGTCTATTAGCAAGCGCAGAACACAAAAGCCTTCTTAACTGTTCCTGATGGTATGGAAAGAAGAGCTCTTAGAGTAACCCTCGATACCAGCTTTCTCAACACAGGAATATAAAGCGACCATCGACAAAGCTAAGCCTTTTCTGTTTCTTGCTTTTTGGCCGTTGGCATGCCCGTGCAGTTCAGCTTAGCTTCTGCAACTCACAACCTCTCATGAGATACCATACCTTTTATGCATGTTTGGAGTTGGCACAATGAGAATGCACCAGCCTGTCCAATCAAAGTTCTGTGCTAGCACTAAATGAACTTAGCACCTCTGTAACTGAGCTACATGCTGCAGGAATCCAAAAGCAGATTCCAAATCAGTATTTTAATGCAGCTATAGTGAAAAGTGCTCATAAACTAGGTTTTCTCCTTGCTGACTTCTGTGGTTGCAATCCAATCCCTTGCCAACATTTCTTATTCATTGAAATGACAGCTGTGTTTAACTGCAAATCAAAATGGCAGCCTCCAGAAAATAAATATGGCAGCCTCCATAAAAATTTCAATAGACAGAACACTGAGCGTGTCACAATGGAACCCTTCAGCATACATGGATGATGACATCACAATAGACCCTTGCTGTTTTCCTCCCTGGCAGCAGCCATGATGATTCATTCTTCAGTCAGGTGTGGATCCATGCACCTCAACAGGTAAGGGCACCAATCAACAGGTAAGGGATCGTTTTTGTGTGCGTCAAACGAAGGTGTCAGAATTTGAAAGATTTGTTTGAGGGAACTAGTGGCGCTTCTGTGCAGATTGGAATACTGTCCAGCGTCTATTAGCAAGCCCAGAACACAAAAGCCTTCTTAACTGTTCCTCATGGTATGGAAAAAAGAACTCTTAGAGTAACCCTCGATACCCGCTTTCTCAACACAGGAATATAAAGCGACCATCGACAAAGCTAAGCCTTTTCTGTTTCTTGCTTTTTGGCCGTTGGCATGCCGGTGCATTTCAGCTTAGCTTCTGCAACTCACCACCTCTCATGAGATACCATACCTTTTATGCATTTTTGGAGTTGGCACAATGAGAATGCACCAGCCTGTCCAATCAAAGTTCTGTGCTAGCACTAAATGAACTTAGCACCTCTGTAACTGAGCTACATGCTGCAGGAATCCAAAAGCAGATTCCAAATCAGTATTTTTAATGCAGCTATAGTGAAAAGTGCTCATAAGCTAGGTTTTCTCCTTGCTGACTTCTGTGGTTGCAATCCAATCCCTTGCCAACATTTCTTATTCATTGAAATGACAGCTGTGTTTAACTGCAAATCAAAATGGCAGCCTCCAGAAAATAAATATGGCAGCCTCCATAAAAATTTCAATAGACAGAACACTGAGCGTGTCACAATGGAACCCTTCAGCATACATGGATGATGACATCACAATAGACCCTTGCTGTTTTCCTCCCTGGCAGCAGCCATGATGATTCATTCTTCAGTCAGGTGTGGATCCATGCACCTCAACAGGTAAGGGCACCAATCAACAGGTAAGGGCACGTTTTTGTGTGCGTCAAGCAGATGTGTCAGATTATGAAAGATTTGTTTGAGGGAACTAGTGGCGCTTCTGTGCAGATTGGAATACTGTCCAGCGTCTATTAGCAAGCCCAGAACACAAAAGCCTTCTTAACTGTTCCTCATGGTATGGAAAAACGAACTCTTAGAGTAACCCTCGATACCCGCTTTCTCAACACAGGAATATAAAGCGACCATCGACAAAGCTAAGCCTTTTCTGTTTCTTGCTTTTTGGCCGTTGGCATGCCGGTGCATTTCAGCTTAGCTTCTGCAACTCACCACCTCTCATGAGATACCATACCAAACTTTTTATGCATTTTTGGAGTTGGCACAATGAGAATGCACCAGCCTGTCCAATCAAAGTTCTATGCTAGCACTAAATGAACTTAGCACCTATGTAACTGAGCTACATGCTGCAGGAATCCAAAACCAGATTCCAACCCAGTATTTTAATGCAGTTATAGTGAAAAAGTGCTCATAAACTAGGTTTTCTCCTTGCTGACTTCTGTGGTTGCAATTGAATCCCATGGCAACATTTCTTATTCATTGAAATGACAGCTGTGTTTAACTGCAAATCAAAATGGCAGCCTCCAGAAAATAAATATGGCAACCTCCATAAAAATTTCAATAGACAGAACACTGAGCGTGTCACAATGGAACCCTTCAGCATACATGGATGATGACATCACAATAGACCCTTGCTGTTTTCCTCCCTGGCAGCAGCCATGATGCTTCATTCTTCAGTCAGGTGTGGATCCATGCACCTCAACAGGTAAGGGTAACAATCAACAGGTAAGGGCACGTTTTTGTGTGTGTCAAACGAAGGTGTCAGCTTATGAAAGATTTGTTTGAGGGAACAAGTGGCACTTCTGTGCAGATTGGAATACTGTTCAGCGTCTATTAGCAAGCCCAGAGCAAAAAAGCCTTCTTAACTGTTCCTGATGGTATGGAAAAAAGAACTCTTTGAGTAACCCTCGATACCCGCTTTCTCAACACAGGAATATTAAGCGGCCACCCGACAAAGCTAAGCCTTTTCTGTTTCTTGCTTTTGGCCGCTGAAATGCAGGTGCAGTTCAGCTTAGCTTCTGCAACTCACCACCTCTCATGAGATACCATACCTTTTATGCATTTTTGGAGTTGGCAAAATGAGAATGCACCAGCCTGTCCAATCAAAGTTCTGTGCTAGCACTAAATGAACTTAGCACCTCTGTAACTGAGCTACATGCTGCAGGAATCCAAAAAGCAGATTCCAAATCAGTATTTTAATGCAGCTATAGTGAAAAGTGCTCATAAACTAGGTTTTCTCCTTGCTGACTTCTGTGGTTGCAATCAATCCCTTGCCAACATTTCTTATTCATTGAAATGACAGCTGTGTTTAACTGCAAATCAAAATGGCAGCCTCCAGAAAATAAATATGGCAGCCTCCATAAAAATTTCAATAGACAGAACACTGAGCGTGTCACAATGGAACCCTTCAGCATACATGGATGATGACATCACAATAGACCCTTGCTGTTTTCCTCCCTGGCAGCAGCCATGATGATTCA